>FXXK01000576.1:265021-283751 GCA_900184695.1 Betula pendula
ATTTCAATTAAAAATTCGAAATTTTATTTGAAAGAATAAAATCTTAGTTTATTAGCATTCCATATTTGCATTTTTCAATATTATTTATAATTTTAACATTCCAATTTAGTATCGAATAATATTTTAAAGCAATAATATCTTAAATTTATATTTATTTTAGTTAATACGATTTTAGGGGAATGTGTTTAATGCAATTAAAGAATATAGTTTAATATTTAGCTCTTTAATTAATGTGATTTTTGAAATTAAAAAAAAATTAAGAATAACTTTTTGCTGGCTGATTATCGGGGGAATTAAGAGAGATTTGAATGCAATTTAAAGAAAAATTTAAATTTTGAAAATGAAACCTAAATTTTTTTTTCCTTCCCAAGTGATCCAAATTCCAATTGGCTACAGAGAAAGTTTGGATGAAATAGTATCATACTTTCCTTAATGACATTGTTATTTTCGACCGATGTACAATTTAATTTTCTAAATGAAATAATGAAAGTTCACTTAAAAATAAAAAATAAAAAAGTCATCCAATTGGCTTAATATTATTTGAACACATACTTAATTCTTTAACATTCATAGGTTAATTTATAATTATGTGAATATATACTTATAATATATGTGATTATGTGAATTCAAACTTATAGCTTAGTTTCTAATCATATATTTTATGAATTATGATACAACAATTCATAATCTATATACCTAATCAAAATCTATATACTTACATACTTAATATTGATTTAATAATTGTATTATATGAATTAAGTGTTATTATCTGATCTCAAACAAAAAATTATTATTATAAGATCCTGAATCTTAAATCATGTGATCTAATGATTTATAAGTATTTAATGATAAAAATTTGTAACCATAGTCAGTATAAATATTATACTAACATATATTAAGTTAATAATATTAACCATGATAATTATTATATAATCATATGGTCTTATGTATCTAATGATAATACTTTCTTTCTTTTTTGTCTAATGATAATACTTAATTTGTGATTATAATTAGCACATTGGTGATTCCAATCCCAATCACTTAATTTAGAATTTTATGAATCATATTATCATTGTATCTAAGTATCACATTGTAATTATACCTATAATTTATATTTATAGACTTATAGCTTAATTTGTAATTATATATATTTTTATCATTACGAATCACAATTATTATAATTCATTAAATATCTAATGATAATACTCAGATCATATTATATTTATGAATTATATTTATCCTAAGTATATAATGATAATGCTTATATCATATGATCATATAATCTAAATATGATTAAGTGATATAAATTGTAATAATAATACTTAGATTTTGAATATAAGAAATACATTATTAATTCCAATGCTAACATATTTGATGTTATACATTAGTTATTGGCATACTAACTTGATATCTCTATATAGGTTACACACTAACATATTAACATATTAACATTTATATATTACATAATGACTAACTTCAAACTACTTATAACTTATATAACTTTAATTAAGTTACTTATTTATTTAATAGTTATGATAACATATATTAAATTTATAAAATTAACAATAGTAGTTAGTATATATGTTTTAACTAATTAGTATACTGTTATTTATTATAAACATATAGTAATAATATACATCACTACATGTGTACATTATAGTATTCATTGTATCTAATTACTTAAGTATTTAGATACTTAATTATTTTATTAGTATAAATTTGTATACTTAAGTGACAATTGACATTATGTAATTTATATGGTTATAATTTATAGTTAGAACTTAATGAATTTGTAATTATATATATATATTGGAATTAAAAAACTTATCATATACTCATGAGATAATTATAATCATCATAAGTCATAATTTTCATAATTTATAAGTATCTAATAATAATACTTATATCATATGTTATGATCATATTCATATGATATAAATTACAATGACAATATAATCATATGGCACAACGTTATATTATTATATGGTTATATAGTTCTAGTATATTATTATGAATAATACGATTAAGTATTTGAATTGTCATTAAATCATATTAATCATATGATTAAGTATTGATATTATTTATTGGTACTATACAACATACATATAAGTTATGTAACCAATTAATTATTGACACTTAATATATTTTGACTATTGTTACTTAATAAATAATATACTATATAATATTTTTTATTAATATATATGTATATATTAATAAATATATACGAGTCGAGTCCGAACGGACGAGTTGAGCCTTATACGAGCTTATTCACGAACATTAACCGAATCGAGCCAAGTTTATACGAGTTTGTATCGTTTAATAATCAATCATAGTTTTGTGTTTACGAACGGCTCATATAATAGCCGATTCGAGCACGAATCGAGCTTAGTCGAGCCGATCCCGAGTATGTTCACGAGCAACTCTGTTCGTTTACAACCCTAGGTTTGATAGATCTATTTGCTACATAATTTACTGCACTATTGATAAGCAAGACTTTTACTGAATTATTTCATTAATTATAAATTATTACATCAGTTTATAATTAAATAACTATGTAGTAAAAATTGTAGTAGCCTTAGCGCCACATATGATGTGTATTTATTGTAGCTAGGCAGGTACATATATAATACGTTAGAGACACACAAAATCTAGTGTAGCGTTAGCCACTATTATTTTATATACATAGTAAAAGCGAACGACCTACCACAAGACGAAGAGGATCTTTTGGAATCCGAGATATCCAATGGAATAAAAAAGAAAAAAAGAATTAAAAAGGAATGAAAGTATACCCTCCAAGTTAATAGAACTTCTGTGTGGTTAATGAATAGACGTTATCTTTTCATTTTATTTTGTACGATTAACTCATTTGCTTCCTATCTTGAACAAATAATGTAATATTTTTAATTGTTTGCGGTAAAAAAGATCATATTCCCTAAAGGAAAATGTTACATTTTCTTCTTTTGTCCTTCTCTCATTTTTTTTATTTTTTAAAATCACCATTAAATCTATGGTTTCCATGTGTGGACATACATGAAACCACAAATCTAATGATAATTTTAAAAAAATAAAAAAAAATAATAAGAAAAAAAATACAAATAGATGTCGTAGAATTTCTCTTAGATCACTAAACCCCCTTCCCTTTAAAGATTCAGATCTCATCATTTGACCTCTTTCTTTTTTTTCTTTTTTCTTTTTTAATTCTCTAAGCTCCATCATTTGACCTCTTGCAATTGGCAAGTAATTAATCTAATTGTGGAGGTTATCTTTCCAATGACGTCATGAATCACCTTTGGAATTAAAAGAGGTCCATAAGGATTTTGCACAAGCCGAAAAACACAGCACTATGCATTGGATAAGCAATTAAGAAGAAAACAAACAACAACATGATAGCAAATTTAAGAATCAAAAGGAGCAGTTTTTTATTAGCAACCATGTGGAAAGATGCTCTCCATCATCCAAAGTGGACAAGAAACATCTGCCTGTGGGGATTCACTTTCGAACAAACACTATCAAACAAAAATAGTGGCCTTTTGTTATAGGGTTCCATATCTACGTTTTTTCTTTTTTTTTCTTCTTCTTTTGTTAAATTAACTTTGTTCTTAATCTAATTTCATGAACTGCCCAATTAGATTTTATATGTAAATAATAGTGGACAACCAGTCAACAACACTTAGACACGAGTCAAATTGTAAATGCATGCAAGAAAGAGGAGACAAAGAGGAAGGAGAAGATATGATCGGCAAAAATTAGAAACATGGGTGCTCAAGTGGGGACAAAGACTAGTTCTTCGTGTGATATTCCCAAGAGAGAAAAGACAACGATCCATCATTGGATTTGTCCCCTTGTGACAGCGTATCATTATTGTTTAATTAAGACTTCGAATCTAAGTGAATTTTCCGAGCGTTATATATTTGGGCCTCTGTTTCAAAGAATGATACATCATCAATCAATCTTGGTAGTTTAACAACTTCTTTGTGCATCAAAAACAATGGCTGCCCTCAAACTTATGAAAGTTTCAGTAGTGATCATCATACTCATTTTATTTATGCATGTGAGTAGCTTTGAAGCGCTAAATTATCCAGGGCATAAGATCATGTAGAAAAGAATTCAAAAAATTTCTCTTTTACGTTAATTAGGCTTTAGCGTGTCTAAGATGAAGCAAAGCAAGAGGAGGGCAATGACCGACGGTGAGACAAACAAAGACAGGGTTGCACCTAGAGGTCCAAATCATGCGCATAACACTGTACCACCAGCAATGCGCTAGATTCCATTCCAAGGGAATTCACTACAACCATTCTGTATGGTCATAGACTCATAAGAGAAAAATCTTATTTTTTTGTATGTTTCTTATGCACGCGTCTCTTATATATGCACACCTCTCATCCGTATTATGCCTTTGAAATTTAAGTATTGGTTCGCAGTTCATATTATAAGGGAGGCAAACAAAGCAGTACACACTTTGCATTGGCGAGAGTAGCTCTCCTTCAGTCCTTAGAATGAGTGTGGCAGAGGACTAGCCATGTTTTGTTCTTATTACAGAGTATTGTACTTGCTGAGCAAAAGTTTTCTCCCTATTATTAAGGAAATAATGAAATTTCACTTCCACAAAAAAAAAAAAAAGATAAGACCTATATATATATCAGAACCTTCACTTAGCCTTCTGAATTGTCACCGTTTTTACAATTACCCTCCTAAACTTAAAAAACTTTCAATTTAGTATATTTATCTTTTAATTTTTTTTTTCAATTTCACCCCTCCATTAGGATTTTTTATAAGAGTTTTTGAAGTTTATGGAAGTAATTGCAAATGTAATGGAAGTTTAAGGGAGTTAAGTGAACTTTTGCCATATGGATTAAATATACTTTAGCCCACTAAACTTATAGCAATTTTTGATTTAACCCCACATACGAATTGACAGTTGTAACACTAGAGTCCATCAAACTACCATGTAGTTGCAATTTAGCCCAATTCGTCAGTTTTAATCGTTATGTTGGGTAAAAAAAAAAATGGTCACGTATCACGCACATTACCACTTTTTTATCATTCATTCTATAATACACCTCATTTTTTTTAAAACCAAATATAAATAACTAATTTTAAAAAAATTAAAAAAAAAAAAGGGAGGTTGATTTTCCCAAAGGCAAGGTGAGGGTGACTAACGAGTGACCCCTAGAGGTGGGTGGGGGTGGTTCGCGGCCACCTCCAACCAATCTGGGCATGGCTTGCGGCCACCCCCAACCCACTAGGAGTGGTTGTTTCCACAATATCAAAAAAAAATATGTTTTTTTTCATTGATTAATAAATATCAAAGGAAACAACTTAGTAAATTAGGTTTTTTTAATTGATTTTTTTCAATTTGTTATAATATTTTATTTTTTTATAAAAGCAAAAAAAAAATGTGACATGGCACCAACAGACTTTGCAAAATTGGCCAGAAATTCAACGGAATGACTACTTTCAAATTCACGAAAAACTTTATGCAGTTAAACAAAAATAAAATAAAAACAAAAATTGAGGTATTATTTAAATTTTCCTTTGATTCAAGAATTTATATTAGATTTTTTCCAAAAGAAAATTCGAGTGGTTTGGCACCCTTCTACGAAAAAAAAAAAAAATATATTATATATATATATACTTATAATAATATAATATATAATATATATCATGGTGATGTAGACCCAAACATGCGTTGCACATGGAGAACTTAGATTGTTTTTTAAATGAAAAATTTTTTTTACGAATTAATAATTACAAAGAGTAAATTTGGTTTTTCAATGGTCAAAGTAAGGGTATTTTCGAACTAATTTGATCAAATTTGGATTTTGGTCAAACATAATGGTCAAGACTGACGAATTGGGCTAAAAGTTGCAACAAAGTGGCAATTTGATGAACCTAAGTGTCACAATTGTCAGTTTGTGAGGCTTAATAAAAAGTTACTCTCAGTTCATGGAGCTAAAGTATATTTAACCCTATATATATTGAATATATTTTTAGCTTTCTTACACTAAAAATATGTCTATGACTCATTTGATTTATGAATACAAAGCACCACTCTATTATATATCTGAAGAAATTTGTGGGCCTAACTCATTTCATAAACAGTTTTATAGGAAAAGATTGTCCACTCCTTATAGACATTCCTAAGGTCTTGTCCACAAACAATGTGAGATTATTCCTTAACACCCTCCCTCACGTGCAGACCAATACTTTTCTTAATCCTTGTCACGGGATAAGTAATGCCGGCTCATTCGTCCTTGTAGTAGGCTCTGATACCATAAAAAAATTCATGAGTCTAACTCATCTCATAAAATTAGCTTTATAAGAGAGGATTGACCACTCCTTATAAACATGTCCAAGGTCTTGTCCACAGACGATGTGAAATTATTCTTCATCAATATCCACTTGATTTAACTTTGCAGTGTTGGTTCTCTATAGTAGTTTTCTTTTTAGTCAAAATGGCCGCACTTTTTCCTTTAAATGTGTGTTGGGGTGGCTCAATTTCTCCCACCACACTATTGCTAATGGTAATTCTTGTTATCCTGAGTATGCATACACTAATAAACACACTGTTACATTGGCATCAGGACGTTCCACAATTCTTTCGGCATTGCGGGTTTTGAAATTGAGGAATTCAAATTTTTCGTTGCATTAAACGGCTTGGAACAAGATAACTTTCAAAATTTAAATTTCAAAATCTGTCAAAATTTAAAGCAATAAACGCCCCCTTTAATTTTTTATGTTCTTTTTAGCCAAAATCCACACGTCCTTTCAAACGATTGTCAATCTAAGCAACAACAATATACCGACCCCATAAATCCCAGTTTAAAGGGGTGTTGCAACCACCCATGTGCCCACAGAGGAGTGAAGAGGCCGTTGTGCATGGGGGGTGAAGAGGGGTAAAGATATGAAGCTAGCTTTGATTGGAAAGTTTGGAATGGTGGGTTCATGGGAGTTTGAGGTTCATTAGTGCCTCCATCTATTTAAACCCACGACTCAACCACCGAATAGAGAGAAAATATAGTGGAAGATAGAGAGAAAGAAAGGAAAAGTTGAGAACTTTGAGGAGAAGAAGAGAAATGAGTGTGCTTTGAGCAAGAAAGCATAAATCAAGCATCAAAAGTAAAATCTTAACACTTTTCTCTTCTGTTTCTTGAAGTTTCAAAGTGATTTATGGTGCATGGGTTTTACTATTTCGAGATTAATGTGGCGAGAGTGTGTGTGTCGGTATAATGTTTGTGGTGTTGGGTTGAGAGAGAGAGAGAGCTTTTCCATCAAAAGCTCAAAACATTTCTTAGTATTGGAACAAGTGACTTATATTCTCTCAGTTATAGAGAGTAATACTGAAATACTATGGATGGTCGAATTGTCTCTGCGTAGCAAAGACGGAGCAGAGCGAAGTTAACAGTACAGGGTATTTTGGGGTTTCCAAAGAGCATTCGTAAAGTTATGGTTTTCTTATAAATATGTTATGATGTAACCCTAAGACATTCAATAGTAAATTATAGCCGCACTCTCCCTGTAGACATAGGCACATTACCGAACCACGTAAATCATTGTCTCGATTTTTCCTTTCTCTCTCTCTTTTCAATTTTATATTATTCATCATTGTTGTACACGATAACAACACTTAATAAAGCTGGAGCCTTTTGAGGAGATCTGGTGTAAAGTGATCAATTCAAGGGAGTTGGAGAACAAGATGGTTTAGATTTTGTCTTGTGGATGTTGCTATGCTTGTGTGTATGAATTGTTTGGGTATTGGTTTAGTTGGAAGAGAGGAAGAAGGAGAAAAAAAATATTTGATTTTGGATGCAAAGGGTTCAATCTTGGAGTTGAAAATATTTGGGGGCCAATAAAGTATAGTTTTGGTGTTCTAGAGCATTGGGTTGGTGAAAATATATAGGAGACAAATTGAAGCTTGGACAAGGAGAAGTGTGGAGAAGACGATGAACAATGATCTCATTCGAATACGATGCAGACAATAGGCTCTATTAGAAGGCCATGCAAATGAAGGTGTTTAGGATTTACTCATAACGCACAGTTAGAAGTCTCATTCGAACGAGACTGCCTAGAACAATATATATATATATATATCTGTGTGTGTGTGTGTGTGTGTGTGTGTTTGTGTGTGTGTGTGGTTTTCTGAGGAGAGAGAGAGAGAGGGTTTTAAGGTTTGAAAAAAGATGGGTTTTGTAAAATGGATCCAAATGAGCTTGTTAGAATATATTATGATATTTACCATATTTTCTTGATTTTTTGTAATTATCTGATTTACCTCATTTTCTTGTATAGGTAAATTTTATTCTGTAATATTGTCTATCAATTCCTTGATTGTATTTCCTAGTTTAACTAGCCTTATTCAACTATAAATAGACACATTTGTACACAGTTTTATTTATATCAAAAATATAAGTTTCTTTTTCACAATTCTTTCTCTTGTATTTTTCTTCATGGTATCAGAACCACCGATTTTCTAGTACCTCTTTTTATTTTTTTTAAGTACCTGTTATTCGTTCATGCAATTTTCTTTTTCTTCCCTTTGAGTATTTTTTTCTTGGGTGTTTTTCTCTACTATAGCGGTACACCAAACGCTTCATTGTGGTTGTTTTTTGCACGGGTCAGTAATTTGGAGTTCATCCGTTGCCACACGCGCCACCACGCACCGCCTCCATCCGACAAATTAATCCCTAAAATCAATTTCTCGACCCAAGATCGGAGTTTTTATGCAGAAACCGTCCCCAAAAGCCACCGGACGAGCCTTCACGTGCCACTGTCAGATCTAGCCCGCAGCCAATCCCTTTCCACGCTCTAGCAACAGCTTCTGCACGTGAGATCCACGCACCACACACCTCCAGCACATTTGTACCGCGCCGCACCAAATTCCTGCCCACGCGTGCACCTGCACTGCACCGCACCAAATCCTTGCTCGCATCTGCACCTACACTACGCCGCACCAAATCTTTGCCCACGCATGTACCTACACCTTGCCGCACCAGATCATTACCCACAGGTCTACCATAGCTACTGTACGCGCGCCACACCAAATCACCTCCTAAGGCTGTACCTGCACCTATGCTGCACCAGATTATTACCCACATGTCATATATTTTAATATTTCCCAAAAAAAAGGCAAATGTCTTCCAATCTTGATAATATTGTCCGCCCTATTAACAATATTTTAGATGGTTCCAATTATAATATGTGGGCCCAAAATATGGAAATTTTTCTAAAAGGCAGAAAACTATGGCACTTCTGGAGAAATTGCTATACCCAAGCCACTAGAAGGTGAGAAGGAAGACAAATTTCTCAGTCGCCTTGAAGATTGGAACAGTGTACATTATAAGATTATTTCTTGATTCATCAACACTTCAGTTCCTTTTCTTCGCAGTCTACTTCCCAAGCTTAGGAATACAAAGGCTGCTTGTGATTTTTTAGCACAACGATACGATTGCACCCATGATGCTTCACTACAGTTTCAACTTGAAACTAAACTCTATTAGATACGTCAGAAGTCAGATTAGTCTATTGCTGATTTTTATTCTCAAGTTAATAATCTTTGGAAACAATTATCCGCTGCAGATCCTCAATTGAAGTGTTCTGAACATATGAACTTATTCATTATCTATTGCGATCGTCGGAAGTTTATGCATTTCTTGATGGCTCTTCATGCAGATTTTAAACCCACTCAAGCTTCTCTCTTACACCGCACTCTTCTTCCCACACTAAATGCTGATGTAGCAAAACTTATTTCTGAAGAGACTTGTCATTCTCTTTTCAATGTTGGTTCTCTATAGTTGTTCTCCTTAGTCAAAATGACTTTTTGTTGGCCACACCTGAAAGGAGATTTAAGGACAGCAGAACGACGAGTCTCTTTCAGTTGGCCAACTTTATGAACTAGATATGGAGTTAAAATTTTCTAACAATGGTGTTGATGTGCAGGATCCACAGACGAGTCAGTTAATTGGGACTAACCGTAAGATTGGACGTCTTTTTGAGCTTTCGTTTTTGTAGATTCCTCCTCAATTGTCAACTCCTATCACTGCCATCACTACCTCCTCTAGCGTATGGCATTCTCATTTGGGTCATGCTTCTTTACCACAACTCCACCTTTCAGCATCTCAAGGTCATTTAGGTTTTGTAGATTCAAAATCATTTTATTGTATTTCTTATCAGCTTAGAAAACAAACACATTTATCTTTTAATAAAAGTGTGTCTGTCTTCTGCCCCTTTTGACTTGGTTCATTCTGATATTTGAGTCTTGCCCCTCTTCCCACTAAAGGGGGATCTCGTTATTTTGTTGTTTTTATTGATGATTATTTTCGTTATACTTGGATATATTTATTACAACATCGTTCTGAACTCACTCAAGTTTATCAACATTTTCATAAAATGGTACAAACCTAATTTTCTCATGCCATCAAAGTTTTTCGTTCAGATAATGCTAAGAAATATACCGAGAAATCTTTTCTAAATTTTTTAAAACAACATGGGATCATTTCTTATCATTCTTGCCCTTACACTTCTCAGCAAAATAGGCGTGCATAACACAAATATCATCATATTTTAGACATTATAAGAGCTTTACTCTTTTCTGCCTCACTCCCTAAACATTTTTAGGGTGAAATTGCTCTCACTACTGTTTACATGATCAATCGTGTTCCTTCACCCATTATTCACAATCAAACTCCATATGAGCACTTATATGGTAGCACACCTAACTATTCTTTGCTTCGAATTTTTTGTTGCATTTGTTTTGTCACTCTTTATACGCATGAATGTACCAAACTTGAACCGCGTTCCCGCTTGTATTGTTTTCTTGGTTATGGCATCACTCAAAAGGGTTATCGCTGCTATGAAATTGGGAGAAGTAGTTGGGCTGCAGGTCTTTCAAGGAGTTTTGCGGGCAACACTACCCAGATTTCGACGGCAGTCGGGGGTCCATGGTGGATAAATACTGAATTATTGATATCCAGAGATTGTTTGAAGTAACAAGCTATACAGAAGAGCAAAATGTGTTATTCTGTAATGCTCCAGCAAAATCATTTAATTGCTAAATGACTTAATGGCTCGCTTGCTAGCGTTAACCATCAGGGTAAGACTCAGGGATATCACACTTTCCGAAGGGAGTTGCAGCATAAGACGCTACTTGAGTTCAGAGATAGCAACTAATTTAAATCCACAATCACAATAGTAATACGAGAGTAAAACTAAAACATAATAACATAGATAGTGATATCTCTCAAATGTACGGTTAAAGATTAGTCACCAAAACACCTTAAATTTTACAAATCGAATCATAGCTAACATAACAATTTCAAGACCTAGTCCTCAAAAGATAAAGCATATGGATGATATCTACGATGTCACGACGGGTACCTCCCCCACCTCTCCACATGTCCAACAGCCACATTGAGTCTAGCTCCTTAAAGATAATCCGAGCAAACCCTCCAAAATCACCAGGCGCATCTCCGAAGCCATGGTCAACTAAGCTATCTATAAAACAACCATGTTTTATAAGTGAAAAAGATACAACTGTAATTCTACGACTTAGTGAGTAAGAATACACATGTTCTACATGTTATCGTTTTGTAAACTCAATTGATTAACATAAGTTTGTAAATCACAAGCAGTAGTAAAGATGATGCCTGTTAGTGGACAAAACAATGTGATGGCAATGCATGTTAGTCAAGATGATGCCTCTTAGCACGCTTTGTGCATTACCGAAAAAACATCTGATACAACACTGATGTCTCAGATATTGCACAAACTTATCGTCTTATACTAGTAACCCGACTGAATTTGACTTCGGATGGCCCACGCTATTAATAAAGTCGTAACTATGACCCCATTCAAATAATGATGTGCTGGTCACAAATAACAATCACTAGATCCAAGGACAAACATAAACGTAAATTCTTTGTCCATAAGGTTAACTTATAATAATAGTAGCTCATGACTATTTTTCCGCATAAGACGGTGTACTTTGTCATACGATGCAAATTTAATCTTCACCACCTTTTACATGTATGCATTTTATAAACTCATATTATTTCCAGTACTTTATTATTCACAATCATTTGGACTGAACGTAAGTTTCAACTTTTGGGAGGAGAAAACGGGCTTTGTTACAAGAAACCCAAACAGCCACTTTTCTTGTTGAAAGCGCTTAATGGAATCTAAAAGCACGTTTGATGCTCTGAAACGCAAACCCAAACATGCCCTTAGGGTCCGTTTAGGATTATAATTTTAAAATGTGCGATTTGAAAACTTGATTTTTAAAAACACAGTTAATTTGACAAAATTGTAGTTTAGCCTATAAAATATCAGTTTTGCCTTTTAAAATGATCCGTTTTCAAAAAAGTATCTTCTTACTTGCGATTTAAAAACGCAAAAAATCTACGTTGTTAAATCGCAATTTTTTTAAAAACGCAATTTCAAATAATCAATTTTTTACGATTTGGTTTTAAAATACACTTTTTATCTACGAAATCGCAATCTCATATGCAACTTTAGGCAATTTGATGGAGACACCAAGTCTGCAACATATACATAATTATGAAGGAAGACCAAAAGATTGTGTTAGATCCAGTAAAAAAGGACCTACTTAAAACATAAATCGAGGACAAATTTCTTTTAAGCAAAGAAACTAACGTCAAACAAATTGCACAAGAGAACATGCATCAATTTGAGAGAAAAAAAAAAAGAAAGCACTTCATCATAGGACCTGCTTTGACGAAAATATCCAAAGCTCTCTTCTCGCTCCTGAAACTTATTCTCAGGAACTCGTTGCCATGGGAGGAGGAGGGAGTCTTGACTCCTTCCTTCCTCATTTTCTTTCTAACAACCTTTTTCCTCCTCCCCCTTCCCTTTCCGCCTCTTTGGAGGTCTTATCCGTCTCTTTTGAGACTTTTTTGGTAGTTTCCCCTCACAGTAAAGCTCCGGTGGTCTCTCTGGTGTGGGTGTCCTCTCACCTTTTCCCGCCAGTGGTCAACTCTCCGTATCCCTCTTTCACCCTCTTCCGATGGACAGCAGCTCCTCTCAAACCGGTTTTGATTCTCAGATCTGGCTGTCTAAAAGCCAGATTTGTAAATCATAGCTGGTCTGATCACCACACGCGCCCCGCCACCATCTGCACCGGCCTCTTCCCCACCAAACACCTCCTCACTCCCATCAAGCTCCCACGCGCCGGTGTGTGGGCTCTGGCTTGCGGCTTGCTCACTCAAACCAGTTGTCACCTGTTGTTATCCTCCATCATTTCTCCTGTGCAATCTCTCACTAAATCCCACCGTGGTTTGCTGTTGTTGGGTTTTACTTTGTGCTTATGCTGTTTTTTATTTCTGTCTATTGTTGTTTTTGGGCTATGGTCTTCCTGGATCTTGTTGGATCAGTGCCCACTTCAACCACAGCAAGGGGGTGCTTGGATCAGTGCCCACCCATCTACCCCTCAAAAAAGGTTGTTTTGGGCAGGGTAGAAGACTCTCTCGAGTGTCGTGCTCGTGCCTTATACTGTTCTAGTTCCTTATCTGCTTTATGCAGCTCAACCCTTAGCTTTGTCTGAGAAAAATAGGACTGAAAAAATTTGTATTCATTTTTGGAGTAAAAAACACACCCATTTTCTCACTGGTGTTTCAATTTCTAAGCTGTTTATTCAATTTATTGTTGGGATACCCACCCCTCTTAATCTTACTTTATAACCGTGCTCTTTGATGTATAAATATTGTACTTTAAAAAAAAAAAAAACAAAAGACTCAAAAAGGATCAGGCTAGATGGACATTCAGAACACATTCAAGTAAAAAGCAAACAAAAATTTGCATTTCAAAAGCCTTCGAAGTTAAATATGTAATGAGCTAATTAAAACAAAGCATCTTTTACCAATTCTTCAACAAAAATAGATTGTTTTTCATTGTTCTCTTTTCTCCTCGCAGATTTCAAGGAATTCAAGAAAGAAGACATGTTCTTCCTCTCTTCCTCTTGTCCCTAAGACATAAAAAAACACAAGCATCTTTACAGACAAGATAAAACTTCCGTCTCATAGTAAAGTATTATGTTTGACTTTTACCCTTGCAAGCTGAAACATGTCGTTACAATAGAAAATGCGTAATTTTCGATCGTAAACCCACAAAACATGTGATACCCTACCCATAAACAACTATGTTACTTCTGGAACGCCTTAAGGGGGTCATTAGGGTCAATGTCACCAATCAGGGGAAGATCAACTGGCAAATTTTCTAGACAAAGGCCTTCACTCATCAGCTTCGTGACCACTTCGTCAAACACAATCCTGTTTCCACTCTGAGTGAGGTGCAAACCATCTCTGCGTTTTCAATATACAAAAAAAATAAATAAAAAAATAAAAATCATCAAACCCTTATACACTTAACAACTATTGCTTGCATGGTCATAATAAGATAAAGGCAGTAGAATAAATACCCTCCTTGAAAACCATACATCCCCGTCTAATGGCAGTCAAAAGAATCCATTTAAGCACCAAATTCTTACAATTTGATAACTCCATCAATGTAAAGGTCATCATACATGTTTGAAAAAATCATCCCGCGACTAATGTGGCTACAGGAACAGCTGTTTTGACATGCTCATTAATACAAGTTGATTTTGAATTGAATATCATATAACACATTCTCGTGAAAATAGAAATTTCATGGTTTAATTTTTAGTGTATAAAGAATGTTAACTCATCACTTATTCCAAAAGCTTAAACTAATGGGAATAGATAGATTTAATCATTTAATTATTACTTTAATACTCCTCTTCACGTATGGGCTCAAACTTCTATTTAATAGGTGAGACTCAATACGTGAAATATTTAATTGAAATGAGAGAGAATGATAAAGTTAGAGTTTGAACTTATAACCTCTGATTCTGATACTACATTAAATCACCACTTATCTCAAAAGCTTAAGTTGATAAAAAGATATAAATTTAATCATTTAATCAATACTTTAATAAAGAAGTTCACTCCATATGTACTAAAAGTTAGAACAACGGTATATTGGCCAGATCAAATAATCACATGAAGCAAATCAGCATTCTTATCAAACATGCTATCAATGCATGAAAAGAGTATGATGCAGTACCTCAGACAAACTTTTTCCCAGTCAGGAAGCTGCTGCATTTTGGTCCAGAGGTCTACCACTGGGAACCCATATTCTCTAGCAACAGAGACACATGCCTTGGCATAAGCACCAGCTGCGTCGTTTGTCCTCTCAGGCAGACCCAATGGATTCTCAACATAAGGATGTCTGCATCAAACGGTTTTTCAAGATGAAACTCCCTTAATTCTCAATTTGAGTCATCATTATCTCAAATGACCAATGATTGCACATCACTATCAAGGTCTAAAAGACATCCTACAACGAAAACTTATACATGACATGGATGTTATGAAGAAATCATACCGGAGGCGCCCTTCTTCATCAATTGGGGGAGGAGTTATGAGAAGAATTTGAGTCTTTGGCCATCGCTTCTGAACCCAAGAGAATTTTGAAAAAAAAAAGAATGCAACATAAATAGAAAGGCTAAAATGGAAAGCAAATATTTAGGGATACAAAAGACTATAAAGTAAGAAGAATTACTTGGTGAGATACCTGTAGCAGATAACTCTGTAACTAAACAGAGTTGGATTTCGGAAACATATGACTAGAAAGTTCAACTACATAATCCTTATTGCACCCAAGCATTGGTGAAGCTTTTACAAATTGAAGCATATATGAACCAAAGATCTGATCACCTAACGAAAAAAATGTGCAGGGAGAGGCACCTACTACTTGTGATGGTCTATCTATTTTTACCTTTGGTTGCTACGTTGATGTACATATAATTGTGATACTTCAGATTGTGAAAGTGTTGCATGGACATCTGTTAAATCTCACATTAGATAGGTGGATTATGAAGCATATGTGGACATATGCTAAGTCCTACATTGAATATATACTAGGTGAAATTAGACTCTATAGGTGATTCCTTAGATCTCTAATAGTGACTAATCCTTTTGACGTGCCATACAGATATGGTTATTACATTTGTAGCTTTTGACAAATGATATTAGAGTAGTTTACATAACAACGCCATGGCCCATGTAGCACTAAGACATTGCAGTCCAATGCAGGCCTAACTAAGTTTTATGAATGATTTCAAGAAGCTATATTAATGACTAATTCTTTTGGGGTATCGAACAGATATGCCTTGTGTGTCTCTATATTGTTACAGTAATTCTCAAACATATTATAGAAAGGAAGCCATCTTCCTATGTAACTTAGTGCTAACCAGAACCAATAATGGCCATGATACTAATCTATGTAAGTCCCATGATTGCAAAAATAAACATCTTGGAAATAATAATATTGACCTTTCAATCCTTATTTCTACTAGAAAGAAAGGAAAGGAGAAGGTAAGAGTTATCTTTCCTTTTTCCCCCCTTACTAGCAAAGTCGGTTTTTCCACATACTTTGTCACTACAACAATATTCTAATCTACCAATTCGGACACAGTTGGATCTTTTCCTTGTAGATTTTTTTTTTTTTCCTAAGCTCCCAGATTTTCTTCATCAATAATATGGAAGTGAAACATTATGCTACACTGTCAAATAAGCACTAATCTATAAAGAAAAATTCAAAAAATTGTTCATTGAATGAAACTTTAAAATTTATGCAACAAAGTGCACTTTTAAGAAGAAGCTTATGCAAAGGTTTTCAAGCATTGAACAAGTGACCTTTATTTTTCGAAATTATATACAGAATCAAAAAGAAAGGATTCTCTTAAAGGTTTTTCTGCACTAACAATCGAGCATGTTTCTTGGCCCAGAACAAGCATGTATCGGAGGTTCTCCTACATAATTTCCAAGATTCAAATTCCCCATAAAGCAAGGAAAGAAAATATGTAAGAATCATATTATGCAATACATACAAAGAGTTCTGTGATATTTTTTTAAGCAGCTACCTATTTGGAGGTGTCACATCAAACAACAAACTAACATGTGGCTAATCACCACGTGAGAGCTCAACTTGACAAATATACCGACAATGAGCTATTTTTTCTACATTTAGCATTATCTAAGACTTTTCAAAACACTGAACAGATGAATAGATCGTAACAAAACATCGTAGTAGTGGAAACAATTAATGTGCTAGAATTCAATACTAGAGAAAGCATTCCTATAAGTGGATTAGCAAACTTCATACCTACATCCGCAGGCAATGCCAACCAAAATTCACTATCAACAAGAAGAATTACAACACTTGACTAGCTCTCACAAACTACAAAACACCCAATGGTGCTTTCTTACTCGCAAAATAAACAAACTCTTAACTCACAAGTAGTATCTTTCAATCCCAAAAGCTACAAGCTACCACACTACTTGCTGTAACGCCCAAGAAAAACACTTCGAATTAATTAGGAAAGTGTTTAAAATTGATCCCAAGTGTTAAGAATAAGATTGGACTTAAAAAGAACAAGTAGAAAATTCTACCCCGCGTGCTCTTGTCCACAAGTCCCAGTCGTACACGTTGCAGCCAAGTTGCCCAGTGTTGATCGTCTACTATGCCATTCGTACAAGCTTCAAACAATGATAGACCCGAAAGTCTCGTCTACAAGGACGTACATACGCGTTGCTGACAAGGGAGGAACAGAGAGATTCCTTCTCAAATCTTGTTCATACGAGTTGCAATCGAAAGCAATTACTCGTTCAAACGAGCACTCACTAGGTCGTACAAGTCACAACAATATAAATAGGTTGCAAGCGATTTCAGCCTCATTTCTCCTCTCTCTTCCGGTTCTCTCTTCTCACACCTAGGGTTTGAGCCAAAACCTTGGGTAATGGTTAAAGGAAGTTTAGCTTTATCTAGGTTTGGTGGTAGTTTAGTTTGTTTAGGTTTGTTATATTTATCATTATCTTGACTTGTATTTCTCCTATAAATTATAAACATTAGTGTGGGAAAAAATAATATAAGCCTACGATTTATTTTTCTCAACATGGTATCATTTCTTAGTGTCTACCCCCCAGTTTCCGTCTTTTTTTCTTTCTTTCTTTCTTTCTTCCCATCTGTTGCATTGAGGGCTTAGAGGTTGGAGGTCGATCGCAGGGTCTGCTATCATTGTTGACCTCATTGGTGTTGTTGGTCATCAGATGTTTGTAGCTGTGTAGCTGTATGTTATGGCCGGTTTCCATCACTTTATGATGCATTTCATGTGAGTTCAGTCTATTGCGGAGGTTTTCAGCCAAGAATTATGAGTTTCGGTTAGTTCAATTGCCTTGTTTTCTACTGTATTTCGTTGAGTTTCATTGGGAAAAATTCATGGAGCCATATTTGCTTCGACAAATTTCTAGAAGTACAAAGGTTGAATTTAATCACTATTTGCAAAAGGATTATATGGACCATGATATAAATTATTTGTGTCACAAATTTAAGAAGGGTTCTCAGGATCATGTTAGAAAATTACAAGCTCTTACTATGTTTCATGGTTATATCTTCATGAGTATTGCAAGGAGACAAAGAATAATAAAAAGTGGGTGGAGACCATTACTTGGAATTCCAATAGATTGTGGAAGATTGGAAGTTATGAACACGAGGATGAGTTTTCTTAAAGTGTAGGGGACTGATGTAAGACAAGAAGCCATGCGCAAATGGTCTTACTTACCCTTCAAATGGACACAGTGAATAGATTGTGACTAGTATTTTCTTTTCACGAATTTTATTAGGTTTAATTTTAAGGGTA
>FXXK01000576.1:285456-325784 GCA_900184695.1 Betula pendula
AAAAAAAAAATTAACATCTCATCTTCTCCTTACATATGAGAGTTCATCCATGATGTGGACACCATCTTCTTGTCATAGGCACTCTACAACTTAAAAGACAAATGAGGCATGCAACTTAATCACATGTGATGTCATCAAAAGCGAATGTTAAATTTTATTGATATAGTGTGAACAAAGTTTATTCATACTAGTTATGAAGGGAACCCTATGGAAGCTTTCATCTTTATGCATTGTATAAAAATTTACAAACAAGTAGTTTGAAAGCAAAAGTAGCATTAACTGACATCAGTGTGAATTCTTTCTTTAACCAATTTTCTACCCACGTTTCAATTTTTTTCTCCCCCTAGCTTATATAACTCTCTCTCCAAACCAGAGTCACCAACCTTTTCTTTCATTATATAAGGAAAGATAAATATAATCTTATTCAAACATTCCACTTAATCTTAAGTTTCTCAAGAGTTAGGAGTTTTGTCTTGAGATCATACAAGATTTGTATAAATCAGGAAAGCTCATCCGAGCTCATAACAATTAACAAGCAACCCATAGAGCCTTTTTTCTTTTTCTTTTTTTTAATGACGGAGAATCTCTCAAGTCATGGCCATTTTGTGTACCCACCATAAGAACATCCCAAATGAGCTCACCAAAGTTTAGCCAAATGTTAGCTAAAAATTCTACTTTTATTATTTTAACTATCACTTTTAAAAAGCGTCATATACTAAACTCTCTAAATACGGAAAAAGTTCACATACCCCCTCAACTACCACCCAATTGACAATGTCCTCTCAAACTGTTTCAATTGTACAATGTCCCTCCCAAATTTCAATTGTGACAATGTCCTCCAAACCTACCAAACAAATGACAATATCCCCCATGACAGCACGAAACATACCCTTAATAAAATTAAAATAAAAAAATTCTTTAAAAAAAAAACTAAAATAAAATTAAAAAATAAAATAAAAATCAATTCATAAGGCTAGAAAAAGACTAAAGCTAACAAAAAATAAAAACAAAACATAAATTAATTTAAAAAAAAAAAAAAACACTACAAACAATTGGACAAATTCAAAGAATTAAAAAAAAAATTATAACATTTCGTTAAAAATTATAATATATTTAAAAAAAAAAAATTATTATTCGAATTCATAAGGTTAGAAAAACTAAAACTAAAAAAAAAAAATTAGCGAATTTTTTTTATATAAAAATAACTCTCCAACCCATTAGCCAAATTCAAAATTTAAAAAAAATTATAAAGATTTCGTTTTAAAAAATTACTTTTTAAAAAATAAAATTTAAAAAAAAAAAAGTATTTGTCTTATTGAAAATCTGTAGGTATTTTTTGTATTTTGTTGCCATTGGGGACATTGTCATTTGTTTGGTAGTTTAGAGGGACATTGTCAATTGGGGTAGTTTGAGGGAGGTACATGGACTTTTCCTCTAAATATTTCTCTATTTTAATTAAATATTATTTTTTTATTGGTTTTGAGCCACCACTTTAACTAAATATCTCTCTTCCTCTCTACAACCATGGCTGAGATCCCATTAACCCAGTCCGTACAAAGAAGCCAACCAACAACAGGAAGGCACTATAGGACAAAAACCCATCTGTCGACGAAGCAAAAGCAGCAATCTTTTGAGCAAGATTTGCTGGAAATAGAAGAGAAGATGCCGGTGAGGCTTGAGAAGGAGAAGACCGAGAAAAGAAGAAAATATTATTATTAAACCCAATAGTGTAAGAAATTTGCACACCAAATTTGGAGTGAGTTTCTGACAATAACTAAATTGAAAAAACTTTGGAGAGCTTGCTCGATGTTGTTTTTGAGGCTTTTTCTCTCAAATTTAGCTAAACTCTCATTATAGAGAGCTTGTTGGGATGCTCTTAAAGGATAAATTCAGGATCCGTGTAAGGCGCCCTGTCCCCACACAGATCGGATTAGACTCAGCTTCGCAGCAAGCGTGGCCTCAAAAATTATTTACACCCACGAAAATTGCCTTCACCAATTGGCAGACCCCCTGAGTCAACCTCAAAATAACTATTTTCCCACCTTCAAAAAGTTTTCCACTGTTTTTTTTTTTCCTTCAATTCTGGGGTCAACAACCTGTGTGATTTACAAGCACTACTAATACAGTGACCGTGACGTGCAATGCATGCCCTACAGAATATGGACCATGTAGCAAGTGAGATGAGAGAAAGAAAGATCAAAAGTCCTTTGCAACGGTTGGCCCTGCTCTGACCTCTGTGGGTTTTGCCGTCGAAGACGACAAGAGTGAGGCAAGCACGTAGATATTAGCAAACCCATAAATCTAATCGCACAAGGCTATTACACAGCCAAGTGGCAAACAACAACAGCGACATCCGGGGCCTTCACAACACCCACTTTTTTTGGCACCATCCCCATTTCTTTGACCTCCCAAACAAAAAAAAAAATTATCAACCCACTTTTCATTCCTCATCAATCTCTCTACCTAATCTCTCACACGAGAATAGTGCCTTTCCTGTTTCCAACACTGAATGCAACTTTTCCCAATAATGCGTGCCTGTGCGTGCGTTAGAGAGGGACACACAGAGAGAGCGAGAGAGAGAGAGAGAGATTTACCTTGAGATAGGAGACAATGGAATGGATATTGTGCTTGTATTCATTGAGGGGCACGTGCTGGAACGCTGAGCATCGGTCGGGAAGGCAAGCGTCGTTTGCGCCAAAGAAGACGGTCACAGCTAATGGATCACCACCGCCGCCGTCACCGTCACCGCCACCGAATTCCCCCGCGGGAAAAACCTTGTCCAGCACCCTCAGGGCCCACCTCGTGTTGTACCCACTGTACCCTCTCAGAACCACATCAGCCTGATCATCAAAACCGTGAATATTTTCAAATCACAAAGAAATTAAAAACAAAAACAAAAAACAATCAAAGATTCACTATTCTTATGAAATACCGAGCGAGAGAAATGGTGCGCAAGAGAAGCACCCCAGCCCCCATCGCCGAAGGACTCCTCGGTGATTGAGTCACCGAAAAGATAAATCTTTGGCCTCATCTTGCACAAATTTCAAGTGGGTTCTTCTTCTGCACTACTTCTTCGAGTGAACTTTCTTCTATAATTTCTCTACCTTCAAACGGCATGCAAATCTTTTTCCCTTCTTTATGTAATTGTCAGTTTTGACCTTCATGGCTGCCTTTAAATAAAAAGCTGCTCTCTTTTAAATGTGCACCCATAAAGGCACGTATTCTAGAGAGAGAGAGAGAGAGAGAGAGAGAACTAAACTCTCTCTGGTTCAGCTGGTTTGGTAGTGAACATTTTGGTGTTCCGGTTTCGTTGGATGGGAAGGTGCCAAATCCAATTGTGGTTTGCATTTTATTTCTGGCCTGGCGTCTACGTCGCACCACCCCACCAAAAAGATACCCGATGGACGAAAATAGCCTTGATAGTACTATATAATAACGGAACTGCCACAACTGAACACTGAAAGTTGCTGCTGACATGACCTACGTGACTTTACATTAAATTCTCTGAGATTGTGAGGTCACCGTCAATGGAGGAGGGGCCCCATGGGGGGGTCCTCAGAGTCCGAGGTCAGTCCCCTCATCGGATAGCTCTCCGCCGCAGAAGAGAAGCAGTTTTTCATTGATTGAATCGCAGCCCTTTTTTTTCCGCTCGAGGGGTTGGTTTTAAATTCTTCATTACTAGAGGGCATTAATTCATTATGATGGTATTGGTAGGCCAACCAGTGTAGGCTTACGCAGCTAGCGCAATTAAAGTTTGGCATATTTTAATTAACTTTAATTTGCGGGGACAGGTAAGTCGATCGATTCATCATAGATTTTTTTTCCTAGTTTGTTAAAAAAAAAATGTGAATTTTCTCACTCTTTTTTTTTTTATTTCACTCAAAATAATAAATAAATAAAAAGTTAAAACCTTTTATTTACATTAACAAACTAGATTATTCATTTTTCTTTTATCAAAGATTTAAAACTCCTTTACCTATATTCCACATCATTTAATTCTTATTATTATTCTTGAAAAAATAAATTGCAAAAGCTTTGCCAAACACGGCCTTACTCTCCAAAAGCATTTACAAAAAAGTAATATTGTAAACTACATTTTTATCTCAAGAAATTCTATGAATAACGAATCTTTAATCAATATATAAATACTAAAATAATGTAGAGCTTATTCATTAGCGATAATCAAAACAATTAATCAAGATAAATACTATGGATACCAATAAATAAGCTATACATCATTTTGGTACTCATCTTTTGGTAAAAAATTTAGTGCCTTTAGCATTTCTCTTTTATCTCACAATGCTGATTTGGCAGTCTTAACTAGGGGTGGCAAAACGGGTTAACGAGTCGGGTTCGGGTCAACCCGCTTGACCCGTTAACCCGTTAACCCTAAACTCGGACACGACCCGTTTATTAAACGGGTCGTGTCATGTCAACCCATTTATTTAACGGGTTGACACGACCCAACCCGTCAACCCGTCAAATAGTTGACGGGTCGTGTTGTCGGGTTGAATTTATTCAACCCGACCCAACAGATGCTGCATTGCTGCCAGTGCGGCAGTGCCCTTCTGGTGACCGAGAGGGAGATTGAGAAAGAGGGAGAGGGAGAGGGAGAATCAGGAGCTACCGAGAGAGACATCCCAAAACACAGACCACAATCGTTTCAAACCCCAAACAAACAACCAAATTTTCATCTTCAAATCGTTCCGCAACCCCCAATCCAAACCCCCCAACCGGAAACCGAGTATGAAAGACCAGCCACAGAGAGCCACCATGTCGCCGCCATCCAAATCCGAAGCACCACTGCGCCGGAATCAGCCCTCGCCACGGACCTTTCAGCCGCTGCCATGGACCACCAGCTCACGCCCCCCGCCGCTGCTCCCTGTTGCGCGACCCACGGAACCCGATGCCGGCATCACTGCAAAACCCACGATGCCGATCTCTGCCTCGCCGCCAACCACCACGCCAGTACTGTCGCCGTGGGCCAGGTCGCCAGACCTAGAGAGAGCGAGAGGGATCGACGGAGTCCTCCGCCGTGGGCCAGAGTCGCCAGACGAGAGAGAGGGAGAGGGATCGACAGAGTCCTCCGTGAGAGAGAAAGAGAGGGAGATTGAGAGAGAGAACTGAGACTCTGAGAGTTGCGGGTTAGAACTTAGACTGATTCGGGAAGTTTCCACTTTCCTGTTTCAGGGCTTTTTAGTTTTAGCAATTTTTTTTTTTTTTTGGTGGGTTAAACGGGTCCCCCGGTAACCCGGCGGGTTGACCGTCTGACCGGTAACTTACCGGGTCATAAACGGGTCAACCCGTTTGACCCGATAACCCGTTAAGCTAAACCCAAACCCGGTTTTTTCGTGTCGTGTTCGTGTCGGGTTCGCGAGTCGTGTCAAAAATTGCCACCCCTAGTCTTAACCAACACTTAACCTTTTTTTTTTTAACAGTAATTAACCCAATGGTTGATTGTGACTACCATGTCAAAATTGTAAAATAGTTGTGAAATAGAAAATATAGTTTTTAGCATTACTCTTTACAAAATATTATTGAATTCTATAATTAAGAAAGAGTAATGTTATAGACCACACAAACATTTCACAAATGACAAAAGCTAACGTGGCATGGTCTAGTAGCATCCTCACTTGTTAAAAAACATAAAAATAAAATAAAATTCAACAGCTACTAAACCTTACTACATCAACTTTATGAGATATTTGTGGAATATTTTGTGTAGTATGTAGCTTTAAATTATTAAGAAATAAGAGAAAATAAACCTGTGATCCTTATGTCATGCTCTTTTGTAAAATTTCTTTATATATGGATAGCTAGCATTACGGATTGGACAAAGTTTTCATTTAAATTGAGTTGGAATAATTCTTTTCAATCCAATAAAATTGAATTGATATATGTCTAAAATTCGCTAGTTTGTGCACATTGGGGCACTGGTGTGTACTAGAAATTCTTTCGAGAACGCACAAACCCGAGCAAAGAGAGGTAAAGGCCCGAATAGACCATAAAGAGAAAAGTTATGGCAAAATAGTATATTATATGTATATTTATTGTGATTGCATGTTTTAATTTAAAAATTCTTAAAAACTGTTGTCGCTAAGATTATGCTCAATGATTTTCTCTCATTACAACCTTTCTTTTATTAGCATAATGATAGAGACAGCATATTTTCTGAAAAATATTGTGAACTGCATAACGCTTTTATGGAAAATTGTTTCTCTTGCATTAAAATCTAGGCCCACAACATGAGCTCGGTTTCGAGGTATGTAGACTTACCTAATTATTATTTTTCCTTTCCACCTGTTGGACATTTATTTGTCCTCCAATTTTAGCAGGTTTTCAGTAGAGTTGGCAGGCTATAGTCATCATTCAAGCTTGTGGATGAGCGTGTTCTTGTAGATGGCTAAAATTGTGTTTCTTGTTGTTTTGCAAGGTTATTTATGTAGTGAGATTTTGTATTAGTTGTGTTCACAGTTGTAAAAGGTTATGTATAGCACTCATATTACTGTAATTATTTCATTTTCGCATTTCTTTTACTCTGATAAATGTTTAGAATAGTCTGATCTGGTGATATTTATGCTTTAATTTTCAAATTGATTGTTTATTAATTAATTGTGTCAGATTACAGTTAGATCATTTGGGACTTATTTACAAAAGTAAATGATTTTGTAGAAGACGCTTGAAAATTTTAAATAAGTCAGTATTTTTATATTATTTATTTGTTTAAAATATTTGGAGCGTTACAAATTTATTATTCTCTTGCTATACGTAGATGACACATTTGGTAGTTGGTCATAACACTAGAGAAATTGATAGATTGAAGAGAAAGTTTAGTAAGTCATTCACTATGAAGGACTTGGGACCCACAATGCAGATTCTTGGTATGAAGATCTATCGTGAAAGGAAAAATGCAAGATTGTGGCTATCACAAGAGAGTTATATCGAGAAGGTATTGGACATGTTCAACATGAGTAAGGCAAAACCAATGAGCTCTCCACTTGCATGTCATTTGAAGCTAAGTTCAAAGCAAAATCCTACGAGTGGAAAAGAAAATGAAGAAATAAAGAAAGTACCTTATGCATCAGCCGTGGATAGCTTGATGTATACCATTTTGTGCACGCGACCTGATATTGCTCATACTGTTGGAATTGTCAATCGGTTCCTTTCTAATCTTAACAAAGAACATTGGGTAGATGTAAAATAAATCTCATGTATCTCAGAGGTACTACGAGAGTATGCTTGTGCTTTAACAATGATAAGCATGTGCTTGATGGGTTCACAAATGCAGATATGGCTGTTGATATTGATTTCAGAAAGTCTACTTCAAGGTACTTGATTACTTATTCCGGGGGAGCAAAGTCATGGCAATCTAGATTACATAAATGTGTTGCTTTGTCTACTATAGAGGCTGAGTATGTTGCTATCACATAAGCTACCAAGAATTGTTATGGGTGAAGAAGTTCTTACAAGAACTGTGTTTATAGCAAGAGATGTATGTTCTATTGTGACAATCAAAGTGTCACCCATCTTAATAAGAATTCAACTTTCCATTCAAGATCCAATCATATTGATGTCATGTACCATTGGATTCGTCATGCATTGGATGAGAAACTGTTACAGATTAAGAAAATCTATACTGACGAGAATGTGTCAGATATGATGACAAAATCCCTACTTATTCAAAAGCTTGAAACATGCAAAAGGAAAGCAAGCTTAGTGGAGCCTCCCACATAGTCAGGAGGGGGAGATTTGTTGGATGGTCTCTCTTATGTGAAGGGGACCATGTGAGCTACAAACAAAAGGTAGCACCCTTTGTTTGTAGCAAAACAAGAAACACACAATGCGTGTGTTTTGACAAAAAAAAAAAGAAAAAAAAAAAAGAGCAAGAAAATTCACAACTATGAAGAAGTTCCCAGAGTTATGAAAGAAACTTCGAGCTCATATTGGTCATAGGTTGAGAACGGGAATTGAACTCTATGAGATCTAATCTCCTGTTGTTCCTCAGTAGCTCAATGGTAGAGCAGTTGGCTGTTAACTGACTGGTCGTAGGTTCAAATCCTACTTTGAGAGATTTGATTCATTCCAAATTCTTTAATTTCGAATGAAAATGTTCGCTTTGATCGTTAAGTAGGTAACATGTTCCCTCTGTCTTTGTTTTTGTTACATTTTATCTCATCATATCACATTCTATTCTACGATATTGTGGAATCACCGTCAATACCTTAACAAAGAGACAAAAGTGAAAAATCATTATGGAGAATGGTGCGACCAAATAGTGAGAGAAGTAAGAAAATTTGAATTTTTCACCTAGTCATTTCCATAAGAGATTGGAGTGTTGTTTATGGCCCGATCTAGATGAAATTTCACTATGTTGTTCTTGATAGTGAGAGCTACGTATTGATTGGTGTCGATCGTTGGATTTCTTCTCTAGTTGCTTGGTTGTTCATACACACTTGGTGAAATCTTTCTTTGTTCTTGGTTGAAATCCACTATTTGAGTGACAGACTATTTTTTTTTTTTTTTAATTGAATAAGGAAAGGGTTACAGGGGAGGATCTTTACCATTTTTTTATCCGAAAGGAAGAAAGAGTGAAAAATCCTAAATAAAAATAACAAAAACTGAAAAAGGGGTGAGTTCCCCAACAACATACTCAACACGAAAATAACAGTGTGAAATTACATACAAACAATAGGCAATAGGACAAACAAGTGTCCCGAACCTCTCAATATGGCCGCATATAGCAGTAACAGAAGCAAAAGGGGAACAGATTAAGGCGAACCTATCTGAACCCCCACTTAGAAACTGCAACAACCATGAGGCTGAAGCGGTAGATGCACTATCAAAGTCTGAGTCAAAAACTGTAAAAGAAAGAGGTACCAATACAGATCCAGTTACAAAAGTCTCCACAAACAGATAAAAGCAATGGAAAACAAGGAGACAGTAACCCATACAACACAACAGCAGCAAAGAACAAAACAGGTTGCGAAAATACAAAAACTACAGTTGGAAAATAACAAAACATCAGCAAACAGCTGCATCGGCGGAGGAGGTCGGTGGAAACAAACGGCTGAGCGGCCACGCTCCGGTGCGAAACATGGCTGGCAGACAGCGACATCGAGAGGGGCAGCTAAAGGCAGAGACGTCCCAGATCACGGAAGAGGGCTGCTGATTTGAGCTCACTGATCGGTGCGTGGGAACCACGTGTTCGAGAGTGAGATCCACGTGCCAGCGTGTGTGATCCACTCACCGGCGCATGGCTGGGGAAAAAGAACGTGAAGACTGGTGGCCGGAAGCAGAGAAGCCGACGAGCACGGTGGACTGGTGCATAGGAGAGCGAGACCGATGGAGGAAGACAGATCTAATTTTAAAAAAACTAGATCTAAAAACCCAACCAGTTCTTAGTTGAAGGCAGGCGGCGCCAATCATAACGGTGGGGCCAACCAGCAAGTGGAGGAGCTCAGGCCGACAGTGGATGAAATGAAGATGCAATGCTTGTGGGTGGAAGAGAAACGGAAAAGGAGAAAAATCACAAGGAAAACGAAGAACAACGGAGAGGGGGAAGGGAGGAGGGAGGGAAGAAAAACCATCCCTCCTCCCTTATCAGCCGCACGAACGGTGGTAGAAGACCTCAATAAGGAGGTGGAAAAACTCTACTTAGAGAGTGGAGAGAGCTTCTCTCTCTAGAGCGGTGACAAACTATGTTTAATTCAATAATGTATGTATTATTGATGTGTTGGTAACCTCTACATATTAGTTTAGAGAAGACATTTTTTTTTTTTTAATTGAATAGGGAAAATGGCTACATGAAAGATTTAGAGAAGACACTTGTAATTTCATTATTATTGATAGTGAAGATTTAACTGGACTAGATCCTGTAAATTTACCATTCACACTAGAAAGTTTTTCATATACAAATTTTAGTATCTTACTTGTATAGGTTATTTTATTTATTTTTATGTATTGTTCATCATGAGTTTATTTATAGTACTAAATTAACTATTTAATTTGCACAAAGAGAAGTGATTCAACCCTATCATTTATTTGGTTGCAGGCACAAACACCAAATTATGTAAAAAAAAAATTATTGTGTATTTTTTTTTTCTTTCCGCCAAATTCATGGAATTGCATCGTTTCAACTTATCTTTTCTTGTGTCCTTGCAACTTTTTTCTTTTTCTTGAGCCTCAGCATTCTTGCGACTTGGAACTTGAAGAACCTCGTTTTGCTTTCTGATGTAATATATATGAATTCTCTAGTAAGCACGAGTCCACGACAGCCCTATATATATATATATATATAAAGCAGTGTAGCATCGTATATTAGGTTGCAAAGTCAATAATTTAATGCAAAGCAATCTGATATATCAGCTTGCAGAATCAGTGATGGGTCCACCGTGATGGATTGTGTTAGTCTAATAATTATAACGATGACTAATTTTTCTATATTTTTATTTCTAAAAAATATAGTTATAATTGCGTGTGCATGCAGACCAGTACTTTTAAATATTGTAATCCAACAGGTAGGATCGCTTCAATAAAGAATAAAGATGAGCTTTTGCGCACGCTCAAGATATCACTTTAATTAAATATCGTGAAATTATGGCCCAAGGTAAGCGGGGGCACGACTTTAATCCGCTCATAAATAAGCAGCTCAGAAAAAAAAAAAAAAAATTAAAAAAAAGAAGGAAAAAAAGGTGCGAAAATAATCAAATGAAGGGACTGACAATTACTCTTACAAATTTTGCTGCATCTCATGTCGACTGGAACAAGTTTTCGATACCCATCACTGACACATGGGTACGGTGAAATTCGGCTTGTTAAACGTATTACTTCAACGTGGAAAGTACGGTGAAATTCGGGTAGTTAAACGTCTTTAAAGAGTATAATTACTTCAACGTGTGGAAAGTCAGAATTAAACGTTTTTTTTTTTTTTTTTTTTTTTTTTTTTTCAAAAAAATAATTCCTTTAGGATAACGTCCAATCTATTCCATCTCATTTTAAAATAAATACTAATAAAAAGTATATATATTCTTTTTAAATTACTTAAATTAATAATATTTTTTTAAACTTTTAATTATGATAATATTCTTCTAAACTATTAAATAATTATCAATATGCCTATAAGGACAAAAATATTTTAATAAAATAAAATAAAAAATTATAAAAAAAAACTGAAGCTAAAAATAAAAAAATAAACACTACCCACCTACTTGGCCAAATTCAAATTTTAAAAACAATTATAAATATTTTTGTTTGAAAAAATTATTTTTTAAAAATAAAATTTAAAATTATTATTATTATTATTGAATTCATAAGGGTTAGAAAAACAAAAGCTAAAATAAAAACAAAAAAAAATTGTTTTTTTTTTAAAAAAAAAACACTACCACCTAATTGGTCAAATTCAAAATTTTTTTAAAAAAATTAGGAATATTTTCGTTTAAAAAAATTACTTTTTAAAAAATAATTTTTTTTTTCCAAGTTCATAAGAGTATTTTTGTTTTATTAAAAAATTTGTAGAGTCATTTTTGTCTTTTTGTTGGCCTTGAGGGGACATTGAAAATTGTTGCTAGTTTGAGGAGGCATTATAACAATTTAAAGTTTGGGGGGACATTTTCAATTGGATAGTAGTTTGAAAGGAGTATGTAAACTTTTTTCCTAAATACTATTTTTTATTTTCTTAAGTTCAAAATTTAAAATTAATGTATTTAATGGTGTACATGGTACTATAAGATTTGGATTAGGTGCTATTATTTAAATTTCTTCTGATATTATATTATTTAAATTTCTTAAAAGATGGACCAACATTGACATTATATACATCATAAAATACACAAATTTTAAATTTTGATAATAAAATAAAATAAATATTATCCATTCATTCAAAATAAAGAGATGATATTCCATTTCGATGTTGGAAGTAGCATTTTGTTTTAGAGCAACTTTGCTGAGCACTATAACTCAACAACCTAATAAAAAAATATTTTCTCTTCTCTCTCTCACGCATCCTTCTTCTATCATCTTTCTTTTTTATCCCACGCCTTCTTCCTTTCTTCATCTCTCATCATCTATTGAAAATTTGAAACTTCAATGCATCAATGTTATCTCTGTCATGCATCATCTATTCAAACTTTAACTCATTCTTTTTTTTCTTTTTTTTTTAAAAAAAGACCATTAGAAAAACATAAAATAAAAATTCAAAATTAAAAAAATGACAAATTTTTTAAAAAAATGTGATTGTTAAGAAATGATAAGGTTTCAAAAATATGATTGTTAGATAAATAATAATTAAAAAATAATAATGAATATTTAAATGAAATAATGAAAGTTGTTAGCTAAAATGTTGAGCCGGACATAGGTTTTTTTGAAAAGTTGTTAACTAAAATAGAAAAAATGATATTTTAACTAAAATTTAGCCAAACATTTACGGAGCTAGATGTAAATGCTTTAAGAGATATACACCTAAAAATTGTACTTAAGATATACACCACATCATATGGAGTAATGGACAAAACTAAATCCTCTCTAGTTCAAATGAATTGGAGGGTTGGTTCTTTATATTTGAGGAGTAAATTTGTTATTTCACTTTTTTTAAAAAAATAAATTTATCACTTCAATATAAGGAACTGACTTCTCTCTACTTCATTTGACAAATTTACTCCTTCAATAGAAAAAACGTACTCCTTTTTTTTTAGTGTATAATTATTAAAGAATTTCTGCAAAAAATAGATTATGAAAATAAGATGTTAGTCTTTTTTTTTTCTTTTTTCTTTTTTTTTTTTCACTAGAAGTCATTTTTATTGTTTATATTTTAACATAATTTTTTTTACTACAGGCTTCAAAACTAAGGGCTTCATTAGCAATTGGTGTGGTTGCTGTTGTTATTTAGATGGTAAATTTAATATTTAGCCTCTGGTTGGTATGTTTTGATATAAAAATGAATAAAAAGGTGAAAAAAATGAACATTTATCAAGATAACAATTAAACTGATTAAATGAAAAAAGAAAAAAAGAAGGAAAAAGTAAGGTTAAGTTTGGTATGCGGAATGATCATTCATTGAAATAGCCTTTATTAGAATATATAGAAGAAGTATAATAAATTAGCCTTAGAATAGTCATTCTCATGGCCATGAGAAAATGATTATTCCTTAAATTGAGGGAATAAATATTCATCTCAAATTTGAGAGAAATAGTTATTTCTTCAATTTAAGGAATAACTATTATCTAATGGGTATAAGAATGACTATTTCAAGTATTAGGTCTCGTTTGGTTTGCGTAATAGACCCTTGGAATGGAATGACTATTCATTTGAAATAACCATTCTTTTATTTGATAGGAACCTATTCCTTGGAATAGCTATTCCATGAGAATAATTATTCTCTCACGAAGAGGAATACCTATTCATTTTTAAAATGAGAGGAATAGCTATTCCCAATGAAATAGATTGTCTTTTTTTAAAAAAAAAACTTTTTTTTTTCTCCCTTTAATTTTCTATCAAAAAAGGTTTTCGTTAAAATACGATGGGTGTTCGGCCACCCACACCCACTAAATTTCAACCAAAGAGTTTTTTTTTTTTTTAATTTGAGTTTAAAAATAATAAAAAATAAAGCGAGAGTTTTTAGTAATTTTGGTTCAATTCCAATTAGCCCATATGTGTTGTTACCAAACTCAATAATAATAATAACTATTTCATTTCATCCTCCTCAATTCCTAGTAATAATGTTCTTTTTCATGATAGAATACTTATTTTGCAAATCAAATGAGGCATTAACGTATATGTATACTTTAACATCAAGGTTTCTTTATTTCACTTCTCCTATTCTTAATAAAGATCTCTATGTTAACAAAAAAAAAACTCTCTACCAAGAACGATAACAAACCCAAAACTTACGATGGCTGGAGGAAGGATCTCTTTCCTCTTTTCTCCTCCTTATTGTCTTCCTTTTTTCTTGTTCCTTTTCCCCTTCCCTGTAGTGTCTCGTCATCTCAACCGTGCCGACCGCCTTAGCCACTTCGTCACTCGCCTCCCGCATTGTATTGCTTATCGCCATTGGTTTAGTTCTTAGATCAATTTGTTATAAGCTTAATCTACCCTCAACGCGCCCGTCCATTGCCTTCCTCGACTTTCCATTTGCCCATTGCCAGCGCTATTGTGTTTTTGGAGTTTTTTTTGTTGATTTTAATTTTCACTGTTTTTGTTGTTTTTGTCCTGTCTTTGGGGTGATAACGATTTTAGTCTCTTGACCTTTCGGTTGAGGAAGAGTAGATTGGTATGAGAGACTGTCTCTCACAACCGAATAAATAAATTTGGTGTGAAATTGGGCTACTCATATCTTAGATTTAGTCTGCACAGAACATATCTGTTCTTTAACCGGTGTTGTACATGGGTGAGCGAAAAATGATCTTATAAATAGTTTTTCTATGACTGTGTAAATTCATAGTGTTATATTATATTATCTTGACTTTATGCTATTGATTGTAGTTAAAGCTATTGATTGTAAAAGTTTTTTGCTCATGATCTATTATCAATGAATTATAGAAAATTTACACTAAAAAAACAAATTAAATAAATAATGATTATTCTAAGGAATAGTCATTTCGCGTACTAAACATATTCTAAGAGTTAAAGAAGTAGGGTTTGTATTATCTATTACTTTATTAGTATTCTATTGTTTCTTGATCGGCTATTTCATGTTGGAGAAATGCTACTTAGTATTTTTAAGTAGCATTCTCCTAATATTTTTTTTTTCCTTTTTTTAAAAAAAAGTGGATGTAAATGTGCCACATAGACGAGAAGTGCTGCCCAGCATTCTCAAGTAGTATTTTACTTAGCATTCTCAAATAGTTTTTTTATCTATGTGGCACATTCACATTCATTTGTTTTTTTTTTTTAAATAATAATAATAATAATAATAATAATAATAATAATAATAAAAAGAGAATGATAAAAAAATGCTCCTTGAAAATTCTGGGTAGGACTTCTCTTTTATATTCTTGCTTGTTATACTTTTTTTGTTAGATTTATTTCATTTTCTTAGTTATTATAAGTTTACTTATTTTTATAAGTTTAAGTTTTTATGACAGATGATAATTTAATATGGTATTAGATTTAAAAATTATGAGTTTAAACTTTATTTATTTATTTTATTTTAATTAAATATTTTACATGTTAAATCTTATTGAAAATATTGATTAAAAAGGAGTTTAGTTAAGTCTGACCCCAATTTTTTTTTTTTTTTTTCAGAACAACAGAAGCCGGATCTGCTTGAATTTGTCACATTGTCCTTGCGCCGGCCCTTCTTTGCAGTTTGACTGAATTGCATTACCTGTGTCCTATAATACTTAAAAAATCCAATTACTTTAATTTTAAATTTGTCTCATTGTAACAACAAAAGATGTAAGTTAATCATTATAGTTGCTTAGGAATTTGTACACCTTTATTAAGGTATTATGAATAAACAATTAGATTTGGTGTTTTCGAAAATATCAAGTTCGGTCAACACTTCTTTTTCTTTTTTCACCCTCAATCGGAAAAAGCCCGCTGCCTTTTGTTTGGCATTGCGCAATATTGTTCCTTTTTTTTTTTGTTAGTACATAACTAGAAACTAAACAAACCTAATTAAGATAAAATGAAAGAAGAGCGAAAAGAAGAGAATTTTTCACGTAGAATATAGGGATAGAGAGAGATGTGAATGCGGCCAAAAAACGATCTAGCTGCGGCCCAACGTGCCATAAAGTGAGCACAGAAATTTACATTTCTATTAATTTTTCAAACTTTTCAGAAAAGGTCATTCGGTATGGAATCAATAATATTGATAATAAGGAAGAAATACACCAGTCTTGATTTAAAATTGGTTGAATCATGGCACAGACAACCATCTGATAGTCATGCACCTTCAAATATGACTTTTTTTAAGTTTAGGAAAGAGGCTAAGGAGATTGCCAAGCGGGCAGCAATAGCTTCTCCCAAATTTGGACTGCAAGGGGGATTAATCTCAGACATCATTTGGATAATGTGCCCTTGGTGATTACGACAGACTGCTGCTTGAGCTGAATGTAACTCCCGGATAGCTGTATCAAAATTGATTTTGAACCAATATTGTTCTTTTAAGATTCAAATTAAATCGTATGTTCATTGCTGTTACACGTGCAGCTTTAAGTTTTATACTTGGGTAATTATATATGTTCACTTTATGTTTATGTTATAGCTAATTAAAATTAATATAATTTTTAAAAATTATTATTAAATTTATAATAAATCATTATTTTAGTAGATATAAAATAGACATGTATCATTACTCTTTAAGCTTTATAAATCTATTGACATATCAACGGTGAAAACTTTTAGATTGAGAAAAGCTTTTCTTTTCTTTTCTTTTTTCTTTTTTCTTTTTTATTTTTAATTATGAATGAATTAACCACATCACAAGGCAGCCAAACATGCTAACGAAACGAATAAAATAGTGATTAATGTGATATAACAAATGAAAGAAAAAAAATCGTTAAAAAATAATTAATAAAATATAAAAAGTTAAAATGTTTTGATATTGAATATTTTAGATGGGTTTGCAAACTTTTGCCAAACGCACCACCATATAGAGCACAACAAAGAGGCTACCAAGGCCAATATAACATAATAAAAAGACCAACAACTCTTGACAAGGAGAACAAAAACCAAGCACTAATCCACATCTAAAATACTATTAAAAAAAATGTTGTTAGAAGCTCATAACCACCTATTGATATGGATATCAATTTTTGATACGATTCAAGAACCCAACACAAAATTAATTGATTAAAATTTTGTATAATTGGGTTATGTCAATTCAGGTCAACCCAAATTAACATGTTTAATAAATGGTCAATTTGCTTAAGCCTATGGGTGGCTCTCATAATCCATATAAATTACGTTAGATTTTTTTTTTACACAATTTAAACAAAACCTTTAAACGCTAAAATTAATATATATATATATATATAGATATATATATTATATATTATTTTTGCGTTTAAATTCATATACAGATTGAAACAGGTTAAACGGATCGTGTTTTGATCAACTCAACCTAACTTGTTTATTAAATGGATTATGCGGGTTGGATCAGGTCAACCCAACATGCCTTATTTATTAAGTGGTATGCGTGTCACGTCGTGTCACTTGTTTATTTAAACAGGTAGGGTTTGGGTTGGCTGATTAATGAGTCAGTCTGACTCAAACACGACACGCTAAACACGAATTGGTAGTCTTATCTATTAACGTATAAAGAACCCAAAGCTAGATAAAAACCTAACTCTAAGCCTTACAACAAGCATACCATTAGAACTACCACTTTGTTGTGATCTATGGTCTAGTTCACTGGCGATCTTTTGCCCAATGTGACTTGACTCCTTCACCAGATTTTCACGGCTAGTCTCCTTTTTTCATGCCTAGTGCAACTTGGCTCTTCACCTGACTTGCATAGTTAGTCTTCGTTCTCCGACTACCATTGTCAACTTTCATCGCCTGCACCACCTTGATCCCCAACCATTGACTTCGGACGCCTTTAATTCATTCTATTTTTCGAACTCTAATTTACCCCTAAGTTTAGAAGGATGTTAAAATATTTTACATTTTTCCCTTTATATTGGATTATCTTATATTATTGTTTATTATATTTTCTTGTAAGGTTTATTTCCTTGCCTTAGTTATTCTTAGTTTACTTGATTCCTCATTGTCTCATATAAATAGAACTATGTAATATTGTTGATTAACACATCAATAGTAAGGATGTAGCTTTAAAGCTTCATCACCTTTCACTCTTTCTTCCGCCCTTTTCTTTTTCTTTCGTATTATTTTATTTCATGCTATATATATATTAATATATATAATATATATATTATATATATATATATATATATATATTTCTACATTTTCTTCTCAAGAAATCAAATAATAGCAGCAACTAAGATCATCACTAATGGCCTCAACAAAATAGCCTTGAGAAGACTCAACAATTTGGCCCAAAATATCTGATGAGTGTACAGTACTCATCATGTTTGATAAGTATTGTACATTCATCAAACCTTTAAAAAATTATATTTTCTCTCACCAATATTTTTTTTTCTTTCCCCTCCTTCCCACACACAGTTCTCTCTCCCCCTTTTTCTTTTTCTTCTTCCTTCCTCTCCCTTCATCGGTTCTCTCTCCCCCTTTTTCTTTTTCTTCTTCCTTTCCTCTCCATTTTCTTCTTCCTTCCTCTCCCGTCACCGGTTCTCTCTCCCCCTTTTTCTTTGTCTTCTTCCTTTCTCTTTTCTAGGTGATGACGGAGATAGGGACAAACTTGGAGGGCTTAGATTTGATGAAGTTCTTGAGGTTGATTTTGCTTCCGATTGTCTCTTCTGTTTTGCTTAGCAATGTTTTGCAGAAAGGAAATTTTGGAGGATTTTGGTTTCGAAATGGGCAAGGTTAAATGAGAAATTTTGTGTTGGGTTTGATGAATCTATGATATATAAGCTAGGAATTTGGGTTTGATGAATTTGTTTTGTGATGGAGACGAGAGGGAGAGAAGAAACTAGGGAGAGAATATGAGTTTTTCTGGGAAAAAAAAAAAAAAAAAAAAAAAGAAGAACTCTAAAAAATAGTATTTAAATGGAATTGTAATAGTGAGTAATTAATTTATTGAGGCTGTTAGGGGTGCTTTAAAAAAATTTATGGTTAAAATAGAAAAAAGTGATGTTTTGATTGAATTAGCCACTAAAATCTGCTAAGATTGTTGGAAAATATTTCCCTTTATTCAACCTACTTATTATAATTTCCTCACTGGGTTCGATGAAGCCCATTGGGCCTTAGCCTTGGTGTCGGTCTCGACTTTAATCTTGGTCTCGGTGATCAGTCTCGATTTTGGTTGTTATCTCAGTCTCAGTCTTGGTCATGGTCATAGCCTCAGTTTCGTCTCGGTTACAGCCTCAATCGTAGTCTCAGTATTGGTTTCAATCATGGTCTTAGTCTCAATCTCGGTGGTATTACTATCCCATACCAACTTGCAGAAGTATGATCTAGTAGAGTTATTATCAAAGTTAGATATTACAAGAGATGAACTTCAATGAATTATACGTCAAGGAGGAATGCATAGAAGATAACTATTGGTCCCGATAATTTAGGGATAAGGTTTCATTTCTGTATCAGATCAAAATGACTCCTACTCAAAGACTTCAAATCAAGATGAATCCTATCCAAAGGCCTCAAATCAAGATGAATCCTACTAAAACTCTGTTGATCAATAAAACTCAAAAGTCTGCTAGAAGATGATGAACGGAACCAAGGTTTGACACTTATAAATAGTGGATCATTCTGCATAATAAAGGTACGCAAAATATATCGCTAGTATTCCAATCTCAAAGATTCATAAACCAGAAAGCTAACTTAGCCATCAGAGTGAGATTAGCTGGCACCCCCAGCAAGCTCCTTTGACTAGTTTTGGGTTTGATGAATTTGGTCTGTGATGGAGACGATAGGGAGAGAAAAAACTCGGGAGAGAAGATGAGTTTCTGGGAAAAAAAAAAGAAAAAGAAAAAAAAAGAACTTTAAAAAATAGTATTTAAATGAAATTGTAATAGTGAGTAATTAATTTATTGAGGCTGTTAAGGGTGCTTTAAAAAAATTGATAGTTAAAATAGAAAAAAAATGATGTTTTAATTAAATTAGCTAGTAAAATATGTTGAGACCATTAAGAATACTCTAAGAACTTCACCAAAATGTATGTGGAAAGAGGGATAAAAATTGAAATTGCCAAATTCTTTCAGGAAAGAGTGATGATTGGCATAAGCCCAGGCTGAATGAACAGTCATTCAGCCTGGGCAGGGATTAGAGGGGGGAAAAAAAATTTTTTTTACTGTTTATGGGCCCATGAACAGTAAAAATTACTGTTCATGTGTCCTGGGCTGAATGACTGTTCATTCAGCCCAGGATGTTGTATATATTTACTCTTCAGGAAAAGACAAAATAAGAGAAATTAATCATTCTTACGTACCTTTGTTGCATATCCTTTCACTGGTCATTTGACGTAAGGTCACTATATCAACATAAATGATTTACATTTGTCTACCTTAGTAATACAACCAAATGAAATATAATTAAATTTAGAAAAATTAATAATGATCTTCTAGAATGGTAAATATTGAGATAGCTAATCAGTAAGAATAGTGCTACATGGGGGACGACCAAAGTCTTTTTGAGTCCTTTAAAAAATTATGTGCCATTTAAAATTATAATTAGATTAATATTTAATAGTTTATCACAAATTGATAATTTTAAAAATTACATGACTTAAAAAGAACTTAGGTCTTCTTTTTAGCATTACTCTATCTATAAGAGTACTAGTAGTAACTTTCCTTAAACTTATTCATTTCCATGGAAAAAATTATTAAAAAAAAAATTTATGCAGCAGCGTCTCTTAATGTTTCCTAAACTAAGAAAACACAAAAAAAATCAAAAGTTGTTCCCTTCATCTAGGGAACAAAAATTAGTTCCCTTAACATTATTTTAATGTAAAAACCTTTTATCTCCCCTTTCTCTTTCATCTCTATTTGTTTAAAATAATATTTAAATGATTTATCTTTTTCTTATTTTTTTTTCTTCTATCATTTAATTTATAGAATATTTAAATGACATATGAAAATAATAAAAAATTAAAAAGCTATATATTATGGAGTTTATTTAAATAAAAAAGTAAAAAGTAGTTTCATTCTTTGTATTGAAAAACAAAAATTAAAAGAAGTTGCTAGTGCTCTAATAAATTATATATTGTCCTAAAGAGTATCAAAATACATTTTCAACATGAATAGAAAAAAAAAAAAAAAAATTCAACATTATTCGTGTATAAAAGTCATTAAATTAAATACCTTGTGTTGTATCTTAATTTTCTGACAAATATCGCAGATCCTTCCTTCCTTCCTTCCTTCCTTCTTTCCTTCTTTCTTTCATTTCTCCAGTTTTAAGTTCCCCGTAACTCAAGCATATTAAGTTCAGACTGATTCTAATGCCCAGTAGTACTACTGGTTGACCACATGCCACCAACTTACGTTAATGATTTGTGAAAATGATGAGTGGCATAATATATCAAAAATGATGTACATCTTCATCTCCCTTGGTTCAAATATCATTGATCTCTTGGCGACAGATCTATTTTCACTATAAATATAAAAAATATTCTATTGATCTCTTTTCACGAAAGGCAAACTGATCGACCCCACTTGGTTTCAAAAATAAAAAACTTAATGAAGAGATGTTCGGGGAGAAATTGACTGAACCCCCAAAGTTATTGCAAAGCAAATTTTGCAAAATCTTGCTTTTATTTGTAGTTTATACGTACATATAACTTTGTAGCGTTGTGTGACTTTATAAATGTGGTCTGACCACTCGATGACTCGATGAAGAATAAAGCAAATTAAAAAGAAGGGCTTAAATGGACGTCCCACTGAATCCTGCTGAAGCTAATGGAAGTTGTTTTCCAATCCCCACAACCGAAAAAGCTTCTCAAAGTGTTGTTAACCTTTTCAGAATATTGACGGTGGAACCGTGGAAGTGGGGTAGTTTGCTCCACCAGTTGGCATAATGTAGAATCATCATCAACCAAAAAGATGGATCTATATTTCTAATAAAATAATGGTTCTACTTTCTAGAACCCAAAACTATATCTAATTAACCCTAATCTATATTTCTCATCTTAATTTTGTCAATGACATCCCATGGTAACGTGCCTAGTTGGCTATATGTTCTTCAAAAGCTAATAGCTATCACTCTTTGCTTATAAAAAAATAATAGCTATCACTCTTTAATTTTTTCCTAAGTTACCGAAAGATCAGTTTAATTTTTTCCTAAATTACCGAAAGTTCAGAGAAAGAAAAGCGTTTGATCTCGGCATTTAAATTATTTTTTAAAGTCATTGGTGGTGGTTTAGTGACCGAAGAAAATATCTAAAGTGGTTGGAAATGTATTAAGGTATGAGTTCGATTCTCGAAATAAAAATCTTTAATCCTATTAATATTATTGCTTTGGGTCTCACTAATATTTTGATAGAGCTGAATCAAGTTATGACTTAGTTTCTAAAGTGATTGGGAATGTATTAGGATAAGAGTTCAACTTCTAAAATAGAAATCTTTAATCCTATTAGTATTAGCCGCATTGAATTTCACTAATATATTGATAGGGCTGAGTCAGGCTATGGCTTAGTTAGACTTGAAGGAGAGTCTGCCGTTTTTACTGTCTAAACCCCTTCTGTGCGACTCCTAATTGGTATGTGTTACAATAGTGACGAGAATAGCAACAGTTAATCTCCCCCGCTGCCTTTTTAATTAGAAAAAAATATAGATATTTTTTCAATTCTTGGCCATGGTTGTCATGGTTACCACTATCTTTTTGATACCCAGATGACTATTTTATCCAAAGTAATCCTAAAAATCATACGTTTATTCTATCACTATCTCATATTGCAGACGTAACATTTTCAATTAGGTCTTAATTTTTTCTGTCGTCACCGCAAGCCGGGGTCATTCTGAAGAAGAAGACAGAGACGAAAAAATGAAAAGAAAGCGATAATTGTGAGAGGTTGAGGGGGGTTGAGGGATCAACTACCCAAAGCCCATCTACATCGGTGCCCAAAGCCCATCTCTTTCTACAGAATTTTAGTTGTGAGCAAAATAATCGTAAGTCATTTTCATATGATATTCGTTCCTATCACCAGACAGCAAAAACAGGTTATTTTTCTTAAAAATATTACCAGTGAAACACTTTCTATGTTACAAATATTTCACCACAAATAAACGTACCAAAGGTTTTTTTATTTTATTTTAAATAACAAATATTTGTAAAAATACAATATGTTTCAAACTATTTAAGGGATTATAATATTTTAGGAATACGTCACTATCCCTCCCTCGTGTTTTCTTGTTTTTGATTTAAGTTGACGATATAAAAATTTGAGTTTGGGATCACATTGAATCTGAGGGCTCCATCTATTATGTTTTAGAGACACCATTTCATACTGAGTTGATAAGTGTAATTACTTACGGAAAAAAAAAAAATGTCATTTTTGATTGATATAAAGTAGACATAGAGGACTACATATATAATTACTCAATTATAAAATAATAAAATTTATGAAAATAGAGTATTATATATGTCACTTTTAATTGATAAAGATAAACATAGAACGTGACTTATATCATTATTCTTATGAAAATAATTGTATTTTTATAGATACTCAATAAATTTCCAATTTTTTAACCCGTAGCAAAAACGCGGCCGCTTTGCTATGCTTTCTCAGCTCAGGCGACCCGCAAACAGTTTGTATCAGACGAAATGGGAAGATGAAAAACGCCAGACTACCGACAATCAGACCATCAGTTTTCTCATCACCCCAGAACTACAAAATCCCTGTCGCACCAAACCAAACTTTCCCGTCAACACAAGAATCTCTCTCTCACCCGACTGCCACCGCTCTCTCCTCTGCTCTGCAGCACTACATCAACTCAGATAACCCTTCCCATGGCCGAAAGATACATTCCCATATTCTCAAAACCGGGTTCAGGCCCAGTACCAATATCTCCATCAAACTCATTATATTGCACTTGAAATGTTTCTGTCTGAAATATGCACGCCAAGCGTTTGATGAATTACCTCAAAAAACTCTTTCTGCTTATAATTATTTGATTGGTGGGTACCTCAAACGTGGGCAGGTTCAAGAATCACTTGGTTTGGTTCGTAGACTGGTTTTTTCTGGTGAAAAGCCTGATGGGTTTACGTTTTCTATGATTTTGAAGGCCTCAACTTGTGGTTGTAATGTGCCTTTGCCAAGTAGTTTAGGAAGACTGGTACATGCCCAGATACTGAAATCTGAAATTGAGCCGGATGATGTTCTTTATACGGCACTTGTTGACTCGTATATTAAGAATGGGAAGGTTGGTTATGCAAGGACTGTGTTTGACATGATGTTGGAAAAGAATGTGATATGCTCAACGTCGATGATTTCTGGGTACATGAATCAAGGCTCTGTTGATGATGCTGAAGATATATTCAGGAAGACAGTGGAAAAAGATGTTGTGGTATATAATGCGATGATTGAAGGTTACAGCAAATCAATTAAATATGCTAGGAGATCACTTGAGGTTTATGTTGACATGCAACGATTGAACTTTCGGCCTAGTATCTCTACATTTGCTAGTCTAATTGGGGCTTGCTCTGTGTTGGCCACATTTGAAATTGGCCAACAAGTCCAAAGTCAACTTATGAAGACTGAATATTTCACTGACATTAGGCTGGGAAGTGCTCTCTTAGACATGTACTCTAAATGTGGACGAATAGAGGATGCAAGAAGAGTTTTCGACCGCATGCCTGAAAAGAATGTATTTTCATGGACTTCCATGATTGATGGATATGGGAAGAATGGATATCCAGATGAAGCACTTGAGCTCTTTTGCAAGATGAAGAAGGAATACCACATTGAACCCAATTATGTTACATTCCTGGGTGCTCTATCAGCTTGTGGACATGCAGGGCTTGTTGAGAAAGGCCAGGAGATCTTTGAGAGTATGGAGAGAGATTACTCAATGAAACCAAAGATGGAGCATTATGCTTGCATGGTTGATCTCTTCGGACGTGCAGGGAGTTTAAAGCAAGCATGGGAGTTTGTAATAGGGATGCCCGAGAAGCCCAATTCTGATGTTTGGGCAGCTCTGCTTAGTTCTTGTAGGCTGCATGGTGATGTTGAGGTTGCAAGCATAGCTGCCAATGAGCTTTTTAAGTTGAACGCTAATGATCGGCCTGGGGCATATGTTGCACTATCCAATACTTTGGCAGCTGCTGGGAAATGGGACGGTGTAAGTGAACTTAGGGAGATAATGAAGGCAAAAGGGATATCCAAACATACTGGCTGCAGTTGGGTTGAGTCTGATAGTGCTTTATAAGTTTTCATGTTGAGCCAAAGATATAAACCTAAACTGACATTTTTTTTTATGAGGGAGATAATCTATTTCGATTGCTTTGTGCTAGATAATTCAGACTCACATAAGCCATCTCTTAGAAGCCATTCTTTTTCAAGGATTTTCAAGTCTTCTTGTGTTTCTATGATCTTATTTAGATCTGAAATTATATCATGCAATTTTCTTCAAAGCAACTGACTACACTGAATGAACATTCATTCTTCATTGTCGACTTGTTTTGCATGTATGGTTTTGGAACCTTTGATCTTATTGTTTGCAAGATAAACACTTGAAGATAGCAAGGTTTGGGATGTTCTCTCTGGAAAGATTCTAGAGAAGTCCTAAAGGGCTCACTTCAACCATTTTCTCTGGTGGGCAGGTGGCTAGATTCATCCACTTTCTCCCAGGTTGGGTAATTCGAAACTTCCAAGTTTATAAATGCAGTTTTGAAATCCGTGGGAGGGGGCTTCAAAGACAGGCGTCTTAGGTCTTGAATCTGATGGACAAATATAAGGCAAGCAAGAGATCTGCGGCTTACTGCATACTCAAACAGGGGTTATGATTAATATATATTCGTTCTATTAATGCAAGGCTAATGAAGTAAGTTCTGTTACCACTCCTGGTGTATGGCCAATGTCTTAAGAATTTTAGGAGAGCAATTGGCTGAACTCAAAAGGCAAAAGAAGTTCAATACCAAGTTGCTCATCGTTCATGAGACAGAGATATCTGTTGTGGTGGAACAATAATTTGGAATTTGTGGTCTTTCTTTTAAACCATTTCCAGTTTATACACTTGAGCATGAGCATGATTTGGTGGTCAATAGTTAAAAGAGTAATGTCATACTTGACATCACAATCACACTGCTGAAAGGCTACTAACCCATGCCATGTCAGCATAGTGTAATTGTGGTGTGAAAAATATCATTTCTCATAGTTAAAATATCGAATCTGACCTGAAGGAGCTTAGTCCATCTGCCTATCATGTCTTCATAGAGCACCAAAAGGATGTGATTTTGTGAAGTTCTGATTGAAAACGAATCAGTGGCAATTTTCTGATACAGTTCTTGGAGCTTTTGTGTCTTCTCTGGTGTTACGCCAATTAGAAGGTCCCCTTCACAACCTCAACTGAGATTTTTTTGTTGAATTGAGCTGAATTGCCTCTAGCTTAGGAAAATAAAACGAAGAGCTAGAGAACTAATTTGCTCCTTTTTTTTTTTTGGAGGGGGGGGGGGGGGGGAGGGGTTGTATTTTTGATTACTAATACCCCGGTTTTCAATTCGAATATTTTGAGACCTGAGTTTAGGGGCACTTTAAATAAGAAACTTTCATATACTTTTATAGCGATATAGAAAAACACTAGTTAGATTTGTACTATTACTCAAAAGAACTACTCAAGTTATAATTGAAATTCCTTACAATTACTTATAAAGTTTAATCTCACATAGTATAGAACCAATGTAAAATTTAGCATTCATAAATGCTTTTATAATTCACTCATTCAATGAGAAAAATTCATTTACCCAATGTAAGATAACTTTCTAGGGTATCATCATCTGCTCCCACACAAGATCCTAATATCCTTGTCAACCCACGTTATATAGTTCCTTAGTGTCACATGGTGTTATTAGGTTGGTCTGATACTATTTGTAGCTACCAATAAAAAATTTTAGTTACTTATGCTCTCACTTTAAAAGGATTAATCAAATTAAAATTGAAATTTTTTAAAATTACTTATAAAGCCAATCTCACCTAATAAAAAACTAATGCAAGACTTAACTCTCATAAATGCTTTTGTAATCACCTATCTAATGTAAGATTAGTCAAAGGGTCTTAAGTCTTTTATGAGCAAGATAAATTTCATCAAACATAAAAAGGCAAAATACATAAAGAAGGGGCGGGGGATCCAACAAAATGCCCCGTATAAATAATATAATACCAAATAATAATAATAATAAAAAACTATAAATTAGCCCAAAAAAGAAAAAGAAGAAGAATTAGTTCATTAGCTTCTTGACCATTTGGCCAAGGAAGGGCCAACAAAATGCCCCGTATAGTTAATATAATTCCAAATAATAATAATAAAAAACTATAAATTAGCCAAAAAATAAAAGAAAAAGAAGAATTAGTTCAATAGCTTCTTGACCATCTGGCCAAAAAAGGGTCACTAAAATGACGGTTTTTGAAGTAATTCAAAAGATTACCTTCTTGAATAGACACCAGTGGTAATAGCAAGGAATTTTGGTTGCCACATAGGCAAAACAAGGGCAATATAAATTAAATTCTTAAGTTCATTTCTTTTGATCAGCTTAATTTTTTTTTTAAATAAATGGTGGTTTAACACGTCAGTCATAAAAAGAGTCTGAGGATGACGTGGGCATTTGGTATTGGACCATTATTGGTTGTTCAACTGTTTCTTTCAAAGACTGTCCGGCTTGGTCTTGGCGTAGACGGCAGCATATGCACCAGTTCACTTGACTTTCTTCATAGCAATTACTCGTAATTTCCGCCCACAACATTTTCATAGCATTTGTATTTTCTGCTTCTTGAAATTGTGAAGAAGAAACAGAAGAAAAGCCCATAAAGCAACAAAGAAGGAGGAGGAAGAAAAAAAAGCAAGAAGAGCTAGCTATGTGCTGCTGCTGCTGTGAGGATTGTGAATGCAGGCCTCTGGGCTTTCTGTTGGGCCTTCCCTTCGCCTTCCTCTCCCTCATCATCTCCCTCGTAGGCATCGTAATCTGGATCGTCGGGTTAGTTGATCCCTCTAATTCTCTGTTTGGATTCGTTAGAAGTTTGATGATTTCTTTTGATTAGGAGCTTGTGTTTGACTGTTTGTTATGGGTGCAGGTTGGCGTTGACTTGCATATGCCCATGCTGCCTCTGCGCGACAATAATAGTGGAGTTCGCGCTGGCGTTGATTAAGGCTCCCATTCTGGTCATGAAGTGGTTCACATCCAAGATCCCTTGTTAATTATAATTTATTTGAATTTAGAGCTTCCTAGCTATTACAATTTTATAGATTGAAATTTGATTAAATTCCTCTTGGTGGCCATGCATGCACACTTTATATATGTGGTTCTGATTATTTTGATTTAAGAAAATGGTTAGCTTTTTCTCCTGCTCTATTTATTTTTAAATTTTTATTATCAATAATCACTTACAATATCCTGTCCCTAGCAAAATTACTGGAGTTATTAAAAGACTAAAACAACCTCCCCACCGCTCCTCCCACACCGAACAGCACCGGGTACTAGCCGCCTAGCGGTGTACTGCCGGTATTCACGGAGTTCTCGTTGGCGGATCTTATGGCCGCCACCAACAACTTCAGCCCCGAACACACACATAGAGAGATTTTGCAGAGGCCATATATATATATGTATGTGCTGTAGCTAGAAGAATTTTTATTTATTATTTTTATTTTTTCAAAAAATAGTTTATGCTAAAGCAGGACTGTTGTCGTGAGAGAAAAATGATTTAAATAGTAGTCTTCTTACCTGCTGCTAGTGCTCTAGCTAAACTAGCTTATAATGCTTGACTTTGAAAAGAGGCAGTTGAACGGTCTTGGAAGCAGAACATAGATTTGTTTAAACTTTTAAGGTCTTGTTTGAATAATGTTTTGAACGCAATTCAAACAATGCATTTTGACCTTAATCTATTTTTGCTTCTCGTTCAAATTACTTCTACGATTTTTAACATTTAGACACGTATTCATCGTGCTTTAGATGATTCACTTTAGGAATTGATATTCTTTGTTATAAAATTTGAGCAAGTAAGGCTCCTAAAATGATTTTTGTATTTTGTAGTGTTTGGTGCAATGGAAAACAATAGTCAATTAAAAATATTTTTAATTTGACCGAATTTTTTTTTTTTTAATTTCTGTAAAATTATTTTTATTTTTTAAAATCATAAACTATTTTTCAAATCAACGATTTCTCTAAAATTATTTTTTGACGTCAAAATAAATGAAGCCTAATAATAAGATATCCTCGTCCTGCAATTTTACACTCTATTTGAAGACACCATTAGGAGGAAAAAAAAACCATTCGAGTGGTAACCAACATATAATTTATATAAAATTAAATCATTGTAAAACCGAAACTTAAACTTGTGTTTAACTTGCAGCATGTTTAACCCTAAGTCATGCTTCCTAAGTTAAATTCTAGATCTCTAAAAGTTTCTTTTTTTTTCTTCTTCTTAATAAACAAGAGGAAAAGGGGAGAAGTAACATCTATAAGTATACGTTTAGTATGCGAAATAGTTATTTTAAGAAATAACCTATATTAAAAATGAAATGAGTAAAATAAATTAGACTTAAAATAACTATTTCGATAGTCATGATTGAATGTTAAGAGAATAGTCATTTCTCTTAAACTTTAGAGGAATGAACAATTGAGGGAATAGTCATTCCTCTTAAATACGAGGAAATAACAATGGGGAAATGATTATTCATTCAATTGAGAGAATAGTCATTCATCTTAAACAATTCATTTTTCTCAACGTTTAACTCAATTGTTGTGTGTTATGTTTTTATTGGATTCACGGATCGTATCAACAATTGTCAATCAAAGATGCATAGAAGTAAACCGGACATGTAATTCTCATATTCCTTAAAACTATATCAAATTCTTAATCATTTTTAAATGTGAGAATATTCTTAAAACTATTTATACTCTTATTTATATTTTATAAGAGTATAAATAGCTCTAAAAAGAATAAAAAAAAAAGAGTTTAAAATAATTCAAAAAGAGACCCAAAAAATTAAAAGATGGTCAAAAAGATCAATTATTTGAAAATCGGTTATTGATTTCAATAACCGATTTAAAACTGTATTGAAACCGGTTAGTGGTAATTGCAATCGGCCACTGGTTGTGGTTGCGATTGTTTAAAATTGAATAATCGAGGACCTCGGTTGCAGTTATAGTTTGTAAAAAATAATTACTGTAACTGCAACCAGTTGTACACCCCTATTTATAAGGCATGTTAAAGATTTAATATCAACAGCATTATGTTATACAAAAACTGTCGATATAATTGTAAGAGTAATTATATATGTCAACCTTCATGTTTATCTTATGTCAATTAAAATGTGACTTTTAATATTATTATTGAATTTATGATGGATCATAATTAACTTTTAATCTAATAATAATTTTAAAAGTCACATCATTTTTAGTAGATACAAAATAAACATGTATTATTACTTTTATTGTAATATAAAAGTGTAGAAATTTTTTTTTGAAGGATATAGTTTGGGTGCTGTATAACACTCATACTGTACTTTTTGAAGGGCTTAGATTAATTTCAAATACTAATTGTGAACTTGAAATCAATCTAAACCTTTTAAAAAGTACAACTTGAATACTGTATTAACACTCGAGCTAAATCCTTTTTTTGAACTATTTTTTTGAGAGAGTTGTTTATTTTTTTTCCTTTTACGGACAAAGATTTCAAAACTGGCCCGTGCCTCCTGTTTTCAATGTGGAAAAAAATATCGTGCCGAATATAAAGAAAAGTCATGGAAAGTTCCAAGTCTTTGCTGACTTTACATGGTTCGCGAATTCTACCAAATTATCGGGTTAAGTTATATAATTTTTTATATTTATACCTTTAATAGTTATGAGGATTGTGAACCAACAAAAAAAATTAATATATTAAAAATAGGAATGAAACTCATTTAATTAAATAAATTAAATTACATTGATATTTATAATTTTATATTCATATATTTCAAACTCACTCAAAGATGATACATATAATCACTAAATGGTCACCGTAGCCGACATCGTGTAGACCCCCCCACGAGCAAAAACCACACAAACAAAATCTAGGACACCAAAACCAGCGGTTCTCCTCTGATTTTTTAAAGCATGTTCCAACCCACCAATTCATTAATAATAAACCATCGTATTAGAATAATCATAAGCATTTGGAGTGCCTTTGAGAATATGATTTCGTAAATAGTAAATGTGATGTCTAATGTCTTAAATCAAATCTTAAATCAAATCGTAAAATATGAATTGTTTGAAGATTGTGCTTTTAAAAAATGACGATTTAAAAATGTAAAATTTTAAGGGTCCGTTTAGAATTGCGATTTTAAAAAGTGCAATTTTAAAAAATGCGATTTGAAAATGCAGGTAAATATTTGACAAAATTACAGTTTGGCCCTTAAAATCACAGTTGAGCTTTTAAAATTATGTGTTTTCAAAAAAATACCATTTATCTGTAATTTAAAAATTAAACTGCGATTATAAAAACCAAATGTTTAACAATATTTTTAAAAATTATATTTTCAAATTACACATTTTAAAACCACTTTTTTTAAAATAAAATTACACTTTTAAAAATCGTGTAATAGACAAACCCTTAACTCAACGGCCAATACCAGAACTACAGCAAAACCAACAAAACGCTGACTGGACTCAACTCAACCAATCAAAGCACTGTCTGTGTGCTACTTTTTCGCCACTGTTTTGCGATGGTGAACTTTAACGTAGTCGGAACACAGTTTCCAAAAACCCAATCTTTTTCCAACACCCATTTTCCTAAAACCTATATTAACACCATCAAAGCCTCTCAAAAGCTGCAAAAAACCTGATCAATTATCTAAACCTGTAGAAAAGAAATATCTGAACTTTAATTTAGTTTCATGGAAGCTGCTAACAACAACGGCTCAGCGGGTCACCCCAGCCCGGCTCCCGCGCCTGTCTGCCCCTCCGCCTCGATCGGCACGCTGGGGGGTCACTTGGCCCGGCGGCTCGTGGAGATCGGCGTGAGGGACGTGTTCTCCGTGCCCGGCGACTTCAACCTTGCGCTTCTGGACCACCTGATTGCCGAGCCGGAGCTGAACCTGGTCGGCTGCTGCAACGAGCTCAACGCTGGGTACGCCGCCGACGGGTATGCGCGCGCCAAGGGCGTGGGCGCTTGCGTCGTCACCTTCACGGTCGGTGGGCTAAGCGTGATCAACGCTATTGCTGGCGCTTACAGTGAGAACTTGCCGGTGATTTGTATAGTTGGTGGGCCCAACTCCAACGATTACGGGACTAACCGGATCCTCCATCACACGATCGGGTTGCCCGATTTCAGTCAAGAGCTCAGGTGCTTTCAAACAGTCACCTGTACTCAGGTAACTTAGAAAAAAAGAAAGATGATCCATATCATATTTGTGTTTGGGTGATATTCAATTTGGTTCTGAGTTTGATGAGTTTGGGTGATATTGAAGTGCAATGGGTGGTGTTTTATGTGATGGGTAATGTTGCAGGCAGTGGTGAATAACTTGGATGATGCGCACGAGCTGATCGACACCGCAATTTCGACTGCCTTGAAGGAAAGCAAGCCGGTTTATATTAGCATCGGTTGTAATTTGCCGGGCATTCCTCATTCGACTTTCTCCAGGGAGCCCGTTCCCTTCTCTCTAGCGCAAAAGTATGGATTCTCTCTCACTATTAGATTTTGTTTTTTTTTTTTGTTTATTTGAATTTTATTAGTATGGTTCATCCAGAATTAACGATGTGCTTATGATATGATTTACTGATTAATGAGTGTGATGGTAAAGTGCAAAGAAAGGATGAAGGGTATATACTAGGAACAGAGTGAATAATGCTGATAATGATGTAGCATAAATACGTGCCTATAAATATCTTGATGACACCATACAGTAGAGGAAGAAGCTTGGTGTTTGTCAGTTTATAGTTAACTTCCTATTTACAGAAATACGTGAACAATTTGATGACAATGATATATCTTGACTAGAAAATTTTTTGGACATAGATATCCTGTTAAAAAACTCAGAAAGCATTCTCATCACATTGCTCATGGAGACCTTGAATAGTTGGAGTAGCTATATACTTTCTAGCCAAATAGATATTGATGAATCCAATTTGAAACCATGTGATTATGTTGGCCAATTTTGGTAAGCTCTGTTTTGGTTTCGTCTGATGTAACTATAACTTCATGGGTTTTATGTGCCTATCATTGTTTAATCACGTTTTAAAGGGGGGGAAGATCAGGGATAGGATTTTAGTTACTTTGAATCATTAGATTTTAGATGTATCAGTGAATGGACTTACCATTTTTTTCATGCAGGGCCAGCAATCAATTAGGATTGGAAGCTGCTGTTGATGCGACTGTTGAGTTTCTGAATAAAGCTGCGAAAGCTGTCATTGTGGGTGGGCCAAAGTTAAGGGTAGCAAAGGCGCAGAAGGCCTTTGTAGAGCTTGCAGATGCCAGTGGGTATCCAATAGCTGTTATGCCTTCAGCTAAGGGACTAGTGCCGGAGCACCATCCACACTTCATCGGTACATATTGGGGTGCTGTCAGCACCAGCTTCGTTGGGGAGATTGTGGAGTCTGCTGATGCCTATATTTTTGTCGGACCCATCTTCAATGATTACAGCTCTGTTGGTTACTCCTTGCTGATCAAGAAGGAGAAATCAATTATAGTGCATCCTAATCGTGTGACTATAGCTAATGGTCCCTCTTTTGGCTGGGTTTTCATGGCTGATTTTTTAAGTGCATTGGCCAAAAAGATAAAGCACAATCGTACAGCTCTTGAGAATTACCGCCGGATATTTGTTCCGCCAGGCATCCCTCTAAGATGCGAGAAAGGAGAGGCTCTTAGAGTTAATGTTCTCTTCAAGCATATTCAGGTAAGTGACAAGAATCACTTTAAAAAACTACTCTTTTTGTCCTAGACTGTTGAGGTTTATGCAAGGCATGCTCATTCAAACTATTGTGTTCTCCCTTGAAGAGTTCTCCTTGTCAAATGTCTGATATGGGGTTGCACCTATGGGATTGTGAGACTGTGTCCTCTCCAAAATGGGAAACTTATTTCATTTCTTCTTTTTCTGTACCATCCTCATAGAGAAAGTGTTAACTCTTTTTTATGGAAGATTTGGGTTGGTAATCAAAAGCGATACCTAATTCAATTATCAATCTAACAGGAGATGCTAAGTGGAGACACTGCAGTAATTGCTGAAACAGGAGACTCATGGTTCAATTGTCAGAAGCTCCACCTCCCTGAGAACTGCGGGTAAGCTTGCTCTTCATTAAACACATTGCTTTATAATTGAATACAAGAAGTTTATCCGTCAGCAGGTTGCCAATGTTCTGTCTCAATTGCATTTAGGTATGAATTCCAGATGCAGTATGGATCTATTGGCTGGTCAGTAGGTGCCACTCTTGGATACGCTCAGGCTGCCAAAGATAAGCGTGTGATTGCTTGCATTGGTGATGGTAGTTTCCAGGTTAGTGATGCATTAATATGAAATTTTATGAAACCTTTATGATGGTAATAGGGCTGTGGGAATGGAGCGGCCTGGACCAGGGACCCTTTCTCTTGTTCCTGTCCCTGTCCACAGCAAGCAAAACTTCTTCCATCCCTGCTTTGGGGAATTGTGGGATTCCTGTCCCTGCCCTGTCATAGCATTATTGCTTAAACAGCTTTTCTCTTTATTCAGGTTACAGCTCAGGACATTTCAACAATGATTCGATATGGACAAAGGACCATTATATTTCTAATCAATAATGGAGGCTATACAATTGAAGTAGAGATTCATGATGGCCCGTACAATGTGATTAAGAACTGGAACTACACTGGCCTCGTTGATGCCATCCACAATGGTGAAGGAAAATGCTGGACCGCCAAGGTTAGCATTCATGAATAGAGTTCTAACATAATAATTACAATTAAGAGGAAATGGGCCTCATTTATTACACATTCGTGCTCCCTTTCTCAACTTACCCATTGCAACATGCTTCTTAGTTTGTGAATAATGTCCAAAATTTTACCATTTGTTTAACACCAAGCATTGCTCCACGACCAAGCATTGCTCCACCAGTAATTTAATTATCAACCATTTGTTTCTGATCAATGAGTATATTTTGTTGTATTTCCATAAGAAGCCCCTGGCCGCAGACATACTATATTTGTTTTTTCTTTGCCATTATAACTCGCTTTCTTCGCTCGCATTTCATTCTTACTATTTTTACCTTTTCTTTTAAGTTATTGTGTTATTTGAAAAGTATTGTTGTGTTCTGCTTCTTGGCATTCGTTTCCTTCTATTATCCCAGATAACTTTGAAATCACATGATTCACAATTTAAATCTGAATGGATCAGTGAGAATCTTGTATGTTTCTATGATAGCAATATGGAACATGTTGCTCCCAAAGTGTATTGATAGATTGAGTTGGTAAAATACAGGTACGTACAGAGGATGAACTGACTGAAGCAATTGAAACAGCAACAGGAGCTCAAAAGGATTCTTTATGTTTTATTGAAGTAATTGTGCATAAGGATGACACTAGCAAAGAGCTGCTGGAATGGGGATCCCGAGTTGCTGCTGCTAACGGCCGCCCTCCAAATCCTCAATAACAGATTGGCGTTGGAAGAGTTCTTTCTGCAAATTTGAAAATCGGTATCCTGAGCCCTAATCCAGGAACGTCTTCTAGAAGTGTACCAATAAGAGAAGAGAGGGTTGCTTAGTTTGAAAGAGATTTCTCTTTCTATTGCTGCATCCTTCTTTCTATTGTAAATGATTTTAATTGCTGAATATCGTCAGTATTGAACCATCTGGAGCCATTGTTTATGGCTGAGCCTAACAACTTTGATGAACAATATGCAGCATATGGCACGACGTTGGCCAGGTATAAAGCTTAGCTCTCACGTTCTTTTGCAAGTTACGATCTTTGCCAAATGTCGCTTGCTGTGGAGGTTTTGCTTTGGCAAACTAGTGGCGTCAAATTCCTCTGCCTTTTGGCAAACTGCAATCATTTGTCGTGTATTGCAACATGCTTACTGACATGACATGTTAAGGGGGTTGACCAATGTTTTTGCCAAGAATAACATGACATTTAGGATGACATGGCAGGGCTGTTATTCTCTACATCGTGTCACCTAGTGCGATCTAAGCAGCTGATTGATAGGCTCGCTTGGGCCATCTAGGTATATGGTTTGGGCCTGCAAACCGTCCCAATTGGATGCGCCCATCTCGGGTGGGTCGGACTTGCCTACCGCAATTTGGATTTGAGTGGCTTCTGGTGCTGAGACTTATCTGGCATTTCGTTCCTACCTACCTTCTTATACCTCTACATATACATACAAATAATGCTACGTACTATTATTTTATCATATTTTTATTATTTTAATATTGATGCGATTTTTAAAATTATTATTGAATAAAAATTAATTAGTGTTTTTTTTAAATTTAATGGTAATTTTAAAAATCATTTCAATTTTAAAAAATAAAAAGAGAATAAAATGATTTTGATATTCAGCATTACTCTATATATACATTCATGTGTCTGTGTGTGTGTATTATTGCTAGTATTACTTTGGCAAAGCTCTATACTATATATAACATATAGATAGACCTCATCAACTGTGATGAACAAAAAGCAAAACAGAAATCCTTAAAGTTTATTTTAACTAAGGCTTCATTTGTTTTGATATAAGATATTTTTCTGTTGAAAAATATTTTCATTGAAATCATTTGGAAGAGGTAGCCGGTGATTCTGGCAAAGTCAGGTGGCAGATTCCAACGACCTCCAAAGGTGGCAAAAAACTTTCGGCGACCTCCAATGGGTGGCAGAGAATGAACCATGAGAGAGTGCGTGCGAGAATAAGAAGCTCAAATTTGAAAATTGGTTTACATTTTTTTTTTTAAAAAAAAGAAAAAACCATTTTACGAAAATTATATAAGGTTTTCTTGGTCTATTGATTTTTTTTTTTTTTGATTTGATCACAATTTTCAACTGCACTAAATACCAAAAAATTGGAAAAATATTTTTAGAAAACATTTTATATCAAAACAAACAGAGCATAAGTGGAACATTATATAAAGAACATTCGCATGCGACAGCTAAAAGCATCTCCAATAATGTTATATAAAATACATAACTACAAAATGCAATTATTTACTTTAAATACTACTTTTTATTATGCATAGTACTCTAACATATATTTTATTATTTTCTCTACTTTCTTTAAAATATTATTTTTTATTGTATTGTTTCCAACACTCATACTTTCAAACATTCATCTTTTATAATGGTAATATTTTTCCAACAAAAAGGAAAAAAAAAAAAAATGCTCCATTTGGTAGGCAAGAATTAGAAAAAAGAGGAGAAAAAAAAAAACAGAAAATTACTCATTATTTTGGACCCTAGATGTCGAATAGAAAGCATCCACTCAACCAAAACCAAGCAAGCACAATTTTTTTTTTAAAATTTTTTTCTTTTCCGTTTCTTTTTAAAAAATAAAAGTCGACCTATTTCTTTTTATCTTACTAAACAATTTTATTCACTTTTTTCTCACAAAAAAATTAAATTTTATTTTACTTTTATATCACATCAATATTTTTTATTATTTAAACAAAAAATTTACAACAAAACTTTTTATCAAACGAATGCTCCATTCTTTCTTTGACTGCCAAATTACAGGCAACAAAGATAATTAATGTGCAATCATGATATATAACTCTTTCAAACCCACGCTCTTCTTCTTTCTCTTTTCGTGTCAAAGAATGCGTTTTGCTCGATAGGTGTAGCTTAATTATAAGAGAAAAGATCAACTAAATGAAACATTTTGCTATAGCGATTATCCAAAGGTTGGTAATTACTATAGCAAAAGATATCTTTTGCCTTACCTACTCTCTTATAAATTAGGAAAAAAAAAAACCTACTCTCGTATTAACTAAATATACACAATCAGATAAGTTGTAAAGCATGCGCACCAGTCGGAGTGCTCTAAATAATTACTTTTTCATTCAATTCCACCGTAGAAATGTCACTTTATATGTTATTTAAGATTATATATGCAAAATATATTTCTATATAGTTTTCACTTTTTTAAGCGGTTGGAAGGAAGAAAAAGTTAGCTCTTAAGAAGCAATCATAACCCACTCAAGCAATCATAAAATGCATTGAAAAGGCTCATCCCCCCTCCCTCCTTTCTAGTGAGCCATGGCTTTTTCTTCCTCCCTTTCGTCACTGAAATCACCAATATTTATCAAACTCTTGCTCTTATTAGCCACCATTAGGGGCGGCGCCGGACAGTCCTACACATCGATCTTTAGCTTCGGAGACTCATTCTCTGACACCGGAAACATATTCTTCACCAATCAGTCTTACAACTCTCTCTTCCCTCCGTACGGGGAGACCTACTTCCACCACCCCACAGGGCGTTGCTCCGATGGCCGTCTAGTCATAGACTTTGTTGGTACGCATATATGCATTAATGCAAATCTTTTTCATCGTACCATATATATATATATATTTTGTTTTTTCATGTTCTTTATTTTTTTTTTCCTTATTTCCTTCGATGGGCAGCTGAATCTCTTGGACTGCCATTGGTACAACCATATCTTGGGATTAAGAATATTACGAGTAATTCTACAAGTATTCAAGAGGGTTTGAATTTTGCTGTTGTGGGAGCAACAGCATTGGACGTAGCTTTTTTTGAGGAAAGGGGAATCAATATACCTACAAATTACTCTCTGAGAGTTCAGTTGGATTGGTTCAAGGAAATTCTGCCATTTCTCTGCAACACATCTTCAAGTAAGTTTCCTATTTTTTTTCTTTGCTTTTTATTTTTTAATAAAAAAATTAGCTTAATTCCAATTTAGGTGACTGGCCAGGTCCACCGAGTCATTGTTGGAGTTGATTAAGATATTGAACAAGTGATCATGGCCCCGACTGCACTAGGGCTGTTAGTGGGTTTTCTAAGAAGGACGAGGTGTCTTCTTTTTTAAAAAGCAAAAATTACGTATTCCGTTTGATAATCAATCACAATGCGACTAAGCTTTTTTTTTTTTATATGTATATATAATATATTATTATATTTTTACAGAATTTACAAAAAAACATAAGAGTAATTTCTCTGTACAGTTGTAACTTAAAAATAATTTGATTATAATATTAATTAAAGTTGACAAGACATACAAACTACAGATAACAATAATAAAAAGCTACATGCATGCGAGTCATGCAACAATATAATATGCGTAGAAAAGAATCGCGTGCAATGTGCTTTCTTATTATTGTTATCTGTAGTTTGTATGTCTTGTCAACTTTAATTAATATTATAATCAAATTACTCTTATTTTTTTTTGTAAATTCTGTAAAAATAAATAAATAAATAAATATATATATATACAGACATGGTGTTAGCTGCGCAACAAGATGCTCATTATATACTGCGCAACAAGATGCTCATTATATACTGCGCAACAAGATGCTCATTATATAAAAACCACATATCCGGATCTGGATCCTCTCCTATTACGAAAAACAAAAAAAAAGGAGATTCTTATATTCTTCGATCTTAGCCATTCATTCAGCCATTCATTCAATCTAAGGGATGAAAACACATGCCACCCATCAGCATTTTTGCTGGTTAAACCAGGAGCCAAAAAAATAAAAAATAAAAAAATCATATTTAATTTCTAAATTTTCATCTGATTTGAATTTAGTCTTCAGATTTTTAATTTTTTAAAAAAGGTCTTTAAGTTTTACTAAAATTTTAAATTGGTCCCTTTATCACTTTACGGTCAAAGTTAACGATTTTCTATTTGTCACTTGTATCTCATTTGATACGCAAAGGCTTATCTCAACATCAAAGTTAATGATTTTTCTTCTAACGTTACAAATCTAGAGGATTAAGGTGACAAAAAAAATAATTTTGTTTTTGGAGTTTGATCTTTTTATTTTTTGGTTTTTGTTATTTTTTTTATGGATGATTTGTCGTCGTTTAATAATATGACATTGATATTAGGTGTTGATATGAACACTAGAGTGTCAATTAAGACACACGTAACATATCACAAACCATTCATTTTGACAGAAAAATAATAGAGAGACTTATTTAAAATTTGAGCAAAACTTAAGGACCATATCTTGAAATTAGAAATTTTATAACTAAATTCAATTCAGATAAAAACTTAAGGACTAAATATGATTTTTTAAAAAATAAAAAATAAAAAATCTAAAAGAAGTGCTGACGAGGTTTTTTTTTTTTTTTTTTTTTTTTTTTTTTCACTTCCCCCATCTTTTTTCGCCCACGCTGCCTCTCTCTCTCTACACCCCCCACTCCACACTTCTTCCTCCTCCACCCATCACCACGCACCGGCAACGCCCACCCACCCTGCCAACCGCTCGAAATCTGGCGAACACCGTGTCGTCGTCGTCTCCGCTAAATCTGATTTTTTTTTTCTTCTATACAAAAAGGCATTTTTCCTCAACAGTACTCTCTGCTCGTCTTGAATGGAAACTGATAGACTAAAGCTAAAAACCAGAAAATCCAAGAACAGTAATTGTTGCGATCTAACTTCTAAACTTCAACTTTTGATTTGTGGGGTTTCCTTGCGGAAGTAGACTTGTTCTCCCTCTC
>FXXK01000576.1:325809-335809 GCA_900184695.1 Betula pendula
TCTACATCAGCACGCGTGACTTTTTTTAGATTTTTTTAATTTTTATTTATTTTTCAAAGCTGGTTAACCAGCAAAAATGTTGATGGGTGGCGTGTGTTTTCATCCCTTAGATTGAATGAATGGCTGAGATTAAAAAATATGAGAATCTCGTTTGTTTTTGTAATATTAGAAGATCCAGATCCAAAAACCACACGTTTTATTGTGTAATACTACCTATTATTAATTAGAAGAAAAAAAAAACACTACCTACGGGGTGTGTTTGTTAAAAATTAGGAATGTATTTATTTTGGTGTTTAACGATTATGTTTGTTTTTAATTTTTGTTTTTTTAAATTTGGTTTTTAAATGATGTGTCACCATTCCATCACTTATACCTTTATTTATTAAAATAATAGATCGCATTAGATGTTTTACATCTAACTTTTTAAAATTTTATTTGAAAAACCAAACATTTCTTTTTGGTTTGAAGAGGAACCAACCCAGACATCTTTTGATGACCCAAGTCTTTTGAGTCTCATGATAAGAGACCCAAAAAGTAATTATAGTTAAGAGACCCACAAATTTTTTGCATATAAATTGCATGATCTTGGTAATATATGGTAAGCACTTAATTAGTTATATTCTTTATAATGTGATCGTGGTTTACAGAATGCAATGACATGTTTGAAAGATCTCTATTTCTCATGGGAGAGTTTGGAGGCAACGACTACACTATTCCATTCTTTTTGCCAAGAACCCTAGAAGAGATTCGGACATTCGTGCCACTAGTGATTAAAGCAATTTCTTCAGCCATTAAGGTAAGAATTTATGGTAATTATGTACATTGCAGAGAAAATTGATTTTCTTTAAGACAAATTTATTGACTATTGCATTAAGTCTAATTAATATCGTTTAACCAACGCTGTTATAAATTTAAGGGTAAGTTGAAATTTTTTCGTCAACATTATAAGATAATTGTAGGATAATATATAGTTTGAATCTTTAACCGTCCAAACTGGTCCAACGCTAAGAAAAAAGGACAGAAATTTTAAGTACTTTCTCTTCTTATAACCGACAAACAAATTTTTTACATCATCTAAACATTTTGTTGTAGGAGTTGATTGATCTAGGGGCAGTGACTCTCGTGGTGCCCGGGAGCCTACCAATGGGATGCTCTGCTGCCTACCTAACATATTATGAGACTGCAGATAAGGAAGAATATGAGCCTTCAACGGGCTGTCTAAAGTGGTTAAACAAGTTTGCTGAGTACCACAACGAGGAGCTACTGAAAGAACTAAGTAGGATTCAAGCACTGCATCCTCATACCAATATCATCTACGCGGATTACTACAATGCTGCGATGCGTTTTTTTTGGTCTCCAACTCAATTTGGTAACTCCACTTTCGTAATAATTTGCGTTATTTAATTTGCACTTTTGTTGCCAACATATATAGCTTGAAATTGCATAAGTTAGTAGCACTATTGCTTGAGAATATTAATGGACAATAGAAGGTCGGGCAAAATCTATATCAGATAGATTGTTCATTTATCATGGTATATATATAAAAACGCCATATATATATAGAGTAATTAGATATGTTAACCCCATATTTATGTTGTGTCTATCAAAATTGATGTGACTTTTAAAATCACAATTGAATTTATCATACATCATTATTGACTTTTGATCTAATGGTGATTTTAAAAGTCACATTCATTTCGGTGGACACAAGGTGAATATATAGAGGTTGACATGTATCATTATCACTTTTGTATATAAATTGCGAGAGATGTTATAATATTTAGGGAGAAATACATTTTTGGTCTGTGTGATTTGAAGTTTTGACAAATCGTCAATTGAGTTTTAAAAAGTGATTAATCACTCATTGGGGTAAGCAAAAAATATCAAATTAGTCTATACAGTTAGAAAGGTTGATAAAATCTCCTAATGTGTCACATCAGCACAATCAGGCCAGCCAGATGGGTGGTTGAATCACCCCATGCCATTGGGGTGGTTCGGCCACCCCTTAAATTTTATTTAATTATTTATGTTTTTGCCAATTTGGAGTACTAGTCGAACCACTCCCAATAATTATGAGAGTTGTTTGACCACTTTCAAATATGCTCAAAGAGAATAATCGAACCACCCACTATTTAATACATTAACAAATTTTATCAACTTTTCTATGGGAGAAAAGTTTTGATCTATAAAGCTTAATTTGGTACGTACTAATTTGCTAGCTACATTTCTATTGCAGGGTTTACCGGAGGAACAGAGACAGCATGCTGCGGAGGGGAAGGCCCATACAATTTCAACACATCAGTGGAATGTGGCGATAAAGATAATCCATTGGTGCGTGCTTGTGATGACCCTTCACAGTATGTTAGCTGGGATGGTATGCACTTAACAGAAGCCGCACATAGGTTGATTTCCGATGCTATTCTACAAGAAACAAATATACATCATTCCTCAAGTTAGTACAATTAACTGTATGTTATTTCCGAAAATGTGGCTGCTGGATAAATAAGCAATATGGGTTGCATCTGACATTAAATTTATGTATTCCTTCTTGGCAAACTATGCTTTTGATTATTAGAATGGTGAGCATCATTCTACTTAAAAATTTATCTTTTTATTTTTTATTTTTATTTTTTGTGGTAGTTATGGCCCCCACTGGCTTTTAATAGGCAGTGACAGAGCTAAAAGGGACTAACGGGGTCATGGCCCCCAAAATTAGGGAGAAATATACGGCGCTCTCAAAACTAGCTAGGAAAAAAAAAAAGCCTCCAATACAATGGATAAAAATTATATGGCCTTCCAATAAAAGAAAAATAAATGACCTCCTAATAGATCATTGCATGGGTAATTTAGAGTAACAACTTTAAGTAAGAGCCAAACCCACGGTAAAGAATACTTCAACCCTGAGGCTAATTTAGACGTGACATTAAACATATATATATATTGATTATATATTTTCCATGCACTTGCATTGGGTTAAATCACATATGAGTCTGGGAATCTTATAATTGAGAATCTCCATTGTTATTCTTGTCCATCATTAGCAGAGTATATATGTGAGAGGAGGCCTCCGAAAATGGGCCCATTCGCTCGAATTGATTGAGTAGGGGAGCTCTCTTGGACCAAAAACCCTTCTCACACCTCACAAATTTTCCTGCCCCTTCTTTTTTGTCAGAAAATTGTGGGTGATTCATTTCGAGCAGTAAAGTAATATGTGTGAGTTTTTATAGGGTTAACTTGTCTGACCAAATTAATTGTGGACAATAGTTTGCCCTCTTACTTGAACAGGTGTAACTGATGTATAATGCTTAGTGTCTATTTATTTTATTCATTTTTGTTATCTTTTTTTGAAAAAAAATTATCCAAATTTATTGATCAGGTGATATGCAATTTCATTTTTGCTTTTTTTAGGCTAAAAAAAAAAAAGAGATAAACAAAGAGAATGAAATAGATGAATATCAAAAGAGTCGTGATTCCCATCGGCCTAGGCTGAATGAACAGTCATTCAGTCCAAGGCTAGATGAGATTAAAAAAAAAAAAATTATTTTTTTAATAATAGGGTCCACCAAAATACTGTTTATCAGCCTTGGGCTGAATGACTGTTTATTCAGCCTAAGCTGATAAACATAATTACCGATATCAAAATTTACGGTAAATATAAACATAAGCCTGATCTGAAATGAACACTATTTCAACTCAAACACATGAATAGTATTTTGTAGGCTCCATGTATTAATTTTTTTTTTTTTTAATCTCATTCAACTCAAACTAAAATACTATTTATTTCAGTCTGAACTTACCTGAATCATTGCTCTAAAATTTATTCAAAGCGAACAGACACTTTCTCACATTTCGAATTGCTGATTAGATCCGGATCCGAATCCATATAAATGATTTGACAGGCATTCAAGAGAGACGAAAAATGTGGTTACCGTTGTCTAGCATTTAATGCTCTCAAGTTCTCAACTGTTTAACGCATGGGAGGTTGATCCTTTTATAATTATAACTTTACACTAATTTGCTTCATTTCCAGCCATCTCCAGCTTTCACCATGAAAACTTTTTTCCTCCTATCCTTCTTGTACCTAACTTTCGGGGCAGTTTTATCAAGTTCTCAGCAATATGAGTCAATTTTCAACTTCGGTGACTCCCTCAGTGACACCGGAAATTTCGTTCTTTCTGGCGCCATGGCATTTCCGGTAATAGGAAAGCTCCCTTACGGCGAGACCTTCTTTCAACACGCGACGGGGCGGTGCTCCGATGGCCGCCTAGTGGTTGATTTCATTGGTATTCACTCTCTTCTCTTATTGCCTTCCTTTTTACCGTTCCATTCATTCTTACTATTTACCATTGGAATTGAAGAAGAGAGAGGGAGAGGAAAAAAAAAAAAAAAAAAGGTCTCAACTAAGTTTAAATTTAAAAAAAAAATGTTAAGTTTATAACAAATTAATTAATTTTTATTTTATTTTTTAANATTTTTTGCTTTTTTTTAGGGCATCAAAAAAAAAAAAAAAAGAGATAAAGAAAGAGAATGAAATAGATGAATATCAAAAGAGTCGTGATTTTCATCACCCTAGGTTGAATGAACAGTCATTCAGTCCAAGGCTAGATGAGATTAAAAAAAAAGTATATATTTTTTTAATAATAGGGTCCACCAAAATACTGTTTATCAGCCTTGGGCTGAATGACTGTTTATTCAGCCTAAGCTGATAAACATAATTACCGATATCAAAATTTATGGTAAATATAAACATAAGCCTGATCTGAAATGAACACTATTTCAACTCAAATACATGAATAGTATTTTGTAGGCTCCATGTATTAAAATTTATTTTTTTTTTAATCTCATTCAGCTCAAACTAAAATACTATTTATTTCGGTATGAACTTACCTGAATCACTGCTCTAAAATTTATTCAAAGCGGACAGACACTTTCTCACATTTCGAATTGCTGATTAGATCCGGATCCGAATCCATATAAATGATTTGACAGGCATTCAAGAGAGACGAAAAATGTGGTTACCGTTGTCTAGCATTTAATGCTCTCAAGTTCTCAACTGTTTAACGCATGGGAGGTTGATCCTTTTATAATTATAACTTTGGCTAATGATATTCTTCAGCCCAGGGCTGAATGAATAGTCATTCAGCCCTGGGTTTTTTTCCTTTGTGATGGGTCCCACATAATTAAAAAAATAATTTTTTTTTATTTTTTATTTTTNTTTTATAAAATAATGTGGTATAATATGATTGAGAATGAGATAAATAAAAATTTTGAAAAATTTATTCATATTGTATTACATTATTTTATAATTTTTTTTTTAAAAATATTTTATTAACTTAGTATCCCTCATGTTAAATAAAAGCTATGATAATTATAAGTTAGCAAGGTGCTAATGTGAAATAAAAATGTAGCTGAGGCATTTGGGCTGCCGTATCTTCTTCCCTATCTAGCAATAACCGACGGCGGTCAAGATTTCCGGCATGGAGTAAATTTTGCAGTTGCCGGAGCCACCGCACTTGACTCACAATTCTTCTATGAAAGAAGAATCGGAAAACTCCTATGGACAAATGATTCTCTGAGCGTTCAGCTTGGTTGGTTTAAGAAGCTTAAGTCTTCCATTTGCACAAGCAAACAAGGTGACAAATTAAGCCCTAATCTTTTTATTATTATTATTTTTTTTAATTTTATTTACTTTTTGTAAATGTAACCTTACCAATTAACCTTCAAATATACTGTCAAAGATTGTGATAACTACTTCAAGAAGTCGCTCTTTATCGTGGGAGAAATCGGTGGAAATGATTATAATTATCCTTTTTTTCTCGGTGGAAGCATTAAACAAGTTCGGGCCTCCGTACCTCTTATTGTTGGAGCAATTACTAGCGCTGTCAGCGTAAGTTTCATCATAAATGAGTTTGTCCTCCTGTGGGTCATACTGGCCAGGTCACAAAAATAGACATAAATTTTCTACGATCCTTGAAAACTCTTTGGGTCCCGGCTCTAAATTATGATATTGGGACATTAATACTCCCTTTTTTTTTTTTTTTGGACGTAAAATAATTTTAAAAAAATATTTTTATATTTTATAATATTTGGTGTAACATCGAAAATAATAGTTAATGAAAAATATTTTTGATTTGATCGAAATTTTTTTTTTAATTTCTGTAAAATAATTTTTATTTTTTATAACCGTAAATCATTTTTCAAGTTTAAACTTTTCAAATTGCAGAATTTCACTGGAAATAAGATTTTTAGGTTAATTTTTTTTTTTAAAAAAATTATATTATTATTTATATGTTGTAAATAAAAAATTGATTTTTATAAGTTAATATAATTGAATGAAAAATATAAAAAAATATTTTTGATTTTTCGTATGCGCCAAACACTGAAAAATGTTTTTAGCGAAAAACGTTTATTGAAAAATGATTTGTGTGAAAACATTTTACGCTGAAATAAACGGAACCTAAGTGCGTAAGAAGCACATACTTTCTTATTAATAATAAAACATGTACTTCTCATGTACTAAATTAAAGAATACATATCACTTTTAGAAATTGAATTTGAAAAACTTAATCCAATTCAATATGTAAGAAATTTATGTTTTATGTAACATCGATCTATTTCTTATTGTTGGGTTTCATGTTATAGGCATTGATAGAGGAAGGTGCGGTGGAGCTGCTGGTGCCGGGGAATTTGCCGATTGGGTGCTCGGCCGTCTATCTGACCTTGTTTGCAAGCCCAAACAAAACAGACTATGACCCGAAGAATAGGTGTTTGAAGGCCTTCAATGCTTTTTCTAAGTACCATAATAATCAACTAAAACGTGGTCTGGAGGCACTTAGAGAAAAGTACCCCCATGCTAGAATTATTTACGCAGACTATTACGGTGCAGCCAAGCGATTCTCTCATGCACCACTCCATTACGGTGAGTTTGATCTACATAAGCTTTTCTTCCATTTATCTCATTTCTCACAAATGGGATAAACACCTAGTTTGTAGAATTATTTTCTCGGTAAATATAGCGATTTTAAAACACAATTTTTGAAAATGTAATTAATTATTTAATAAATCGTAATTTAACATTTAAAATTGTAATTTTTAAAAAGATATCCCCTTTTCATATAACTAGATAGAATTTGGCATGATTCCCAACTAGATGGACATTTCAAGGCTGCTAATAAATAGAACACGGTGAGTTCATTAAGTTCTATGTGAGAAAAGTTAATGATCTCTCAGAAGTGGGGCAACCTAGATCAACTTTGTTGAAAAATGGACAGAATTTGATTATGGGCCCCTACTTTCTTAGCTCAGGCTTCCGCCATTTTCTAGTAGTAATAGAATGTCAATAATTCAGGTGTCAAGGGCTAGAATACAGTGAATAACACCTACACATTTGTGATAAATCTGGTCCGGCCAACTCGTCAGCGTAAATTGTTAAAAGTTTCACATTGTTAGAGAAATTAGTCTTTGTGCTCTTTATAAGGGTGTGGCATCCTTCACTCTTGAAGTCGTCTTTTGGAGTTGAGTTAAGCCTATCTTTTACATATTTGTTAATTTTAATATAGATAAACTAACTCAAGCTATTTGCATTGTTTAATCCTTCTAGAAATGCTAGTCTATGTTAGTTTTTGGCATGGTTAATTAATACCAATGTAAGATTAGCACGTCCAATTACAGCATGAAAGTATAATTAGGCTTGTATTGATGCAGGGTTTTTCAGTGGAGCTTTAACAGCTTGTTGTGGAGGGGGTGGACTATACAATTTCAATATTTCGGCAAGGTGCGGTCACGATGGATCCGAATCGTGTAAAGATCCAACCGCTTATGTGAACTGGGATGGAATTCACTTAACCGAAGCAGCTTATCGCCATATTGCCAAAGGAGTCATCAGTGGCCCTTTCTCCGCTCCACCCCTCACGTCTTCTTCGATCCCTCTGAGATAGACTAGAATTTATGATCTCATTCCCTCGCTAGAGAGGAAAAAATAAATAAATAAACGGGAAAAAAAAATTATGGCCTTAATTTATTCCGTGAAAAAAAGAAATGTAAATGGATAGTGTTTTATGTTTTTTCCAGACTTCGTTCTACCGTACTACTTGGCTCTACCTATATATTCGGTGGATTTAAAGAGTCACCTGTCTCATTGATTGGAGATTAATGCATTAGTCTGTGACTTTATATATTGTGCATTAATTGCTCAGATAGCGCTAGCAAAATGCTCTTCTTTGAGGCAAAAGTTATTTCTTATGTGTTAGGGTATTGATAATTAAATGATTTAATTTACAGTTTTCAGGTACTTTATGAGTAGTTTTACCTTCATCCAAACATCCGAAACCAAGGTCCCTAGCTACCTTCCAATCCGTACCAACTGTCCCAAATTTCCCTCATTTAATGCTATGAAGCTAACGAATGAGAATTATCTTCTATATATGGAAATCATCCTAAATTGGTCAAAAACTTCATTGGTTGTTGTTGGATTTATTTGTTTTTGTTAGAAAACTAGTTAATCACGGATTAGTGAAGGGCTCTTATATATGTTTAAATGGTACAAATACTAGGTAAAATTCACTCTTGAAAACCAACTTGCAAGGAGAGGTACTCAAAAATTTATATACACATGGTTAAAATTGTACTTAAGATATGTGAGACATTTAAAATCATAACACACCATCACGCTCCGCAGCAGACGTCCATATTGACTATGACAACGGTATTATCATGGTCAATTGAGAAATAAATGTTTTTTATTCATATTATTTTTTTAGTGTAAATATTTCATAATTTATTGATACAAGTTGTGAGCAAAAAGTTCTTACAAATCATAAACTTTAACTATTATCAATAGCATAAACCGCAAATAACCATAGCACAACGCTACGAACTTACACAGTTATAATTAAAGAGAAAACCTATTTATAATATTATCTTCTACTCACCCATGTAGAACAACGGCTAAAGAAAAGATTTGTTCCGAACAGACTAGATTTAAAACATGGATAGCCCAAAATCACATTAACTTTATTTATCTCGTTGTGAGAGATAGCCTCCCACATCGATCTACTCATTCTTGACCCTAAAGGTTAGGAAACAAAATCGTCATCGATCAAGGGCCAGGACAAAAAAAAAAAAATACAAAACAACAAAGAATTAAAAAGCATAAAAAAACTCCAAAACACAGCCGCGCCGATGGTCAGGGAGGCAGCAAAAGTTGGCAGGAAGTCACAGCCCCAGCACGTGAGGAAGACGAGGAGGACGAGAAAAGAGGAAAGAGATCCCTCCTCCCCCAGTTGGCACTTTTTTTAATTTCTCTCTCTGATCTTTGAGTTGCCCTTAACGTCATGTTTTTTATTTAGAGTAATATTACTATTTAGTCTAATAGTATATACGTTGACACTTAAACATGTCATATCGGTAAAGTAATATTACTCTTATTCAGAGTAATTATCACAAGAAAAGCATTTTTTTATTTTTTATTTTTAATGTATTCTCCACCCAAAGGCTTTTTTGTTTTGTTTTTTTTTCTATAATTTAATTATAGTGAGTGCGACTCAGGGACCACCCTTTCTTATCTCTTAGAGTCTTTATTGTAAATCGCAATTTTTCATCAACAACAATTGAAGCTTATTAGAGTTCCAATATAGAAGATCAAGAAGAATAATTACTCAAAGATTGTAAAGTTACTGCTGTAGACGGCAAGTGTGTCACTTGTCTTTGTACAAGAGATAATATTTTTGTAAGTGTGATTGCTTATACAACTTAATTCTTCTTTAGTGGATTGATTTTCTGGGTTGGTTGTCCCGAAGTAGTTTTACTTTAGAAGAAGTTATTCAAAAGGTTTCCACTTTGTTACAATAATATCTATGTTGATTAATTTATCGCTTTCAGATTATTTTGTGATTGTTTGTGTGGTTACTTAATTTTTTAATTCTGCATTATTTTAGTACACATCTATTCAACCCCCCTTTTAGATGGTGTTTGGAGTTTGGTTTATTATTTTCAGTTAAGA
>FXXK01000577.1:0-29986 GCA_900184695.1 Betula pendula
AAAAAAGAGAGGACTTCTTAAAATTGATGTAGCTTTAAATCGTCTTGAGTCAAAATCTAACAGTGATTATCTAAATTAATGACAATTTTAAAGCCGATCAATTCTGGGAGAAAAATAGGGATAAAGTATTTACTTATAAAGTTAACTCTAAAAAAATATATATACTTCTCAAATACTTAAAAATATATGACATTTATATATCAGAATTTGAGCACTTTCTCATCCTAATTGCAGGAGTCACTGTCCATGATACAACCTAGGTAAAATAAGAGACTTCTTAGCCGTAACCGACTATTAATACCGCAAAAGCACAAGCCTTTTGAATTCTCAACTACTTATTCTAATTAATGTTTCCGGTACCTCCCCACATATTCAAATGGGCTTCCTGTTGTCGCAACTATCTGTCACGACCGCCCGCCCCCCCCCCCACTATAAAATAACGGATTTAATCAATGCATCTAGCATATGATATTATTCATGTTCTCTATTGTGGAAAAAAAAGGTTCAAATATATATATATATATATACCATAAAATATATAATATATATAGTCGCCAGAACCATCATAGTTAGTGCCAGTCACAGGATGCATGCTAATTGTTTAATGCAGGAAAAAGCAAAGTCAATCTCTAAATTATTATCATACGCATTGTTGTCCCAATTGCTGGTTTCTGTCGTGCTTTTCTCATAATTGGTTGTTTTTCTCTGTAGAAGAACAAAGAAGAATTACAATACAATCACTGCAGAAAATGGTAACAAAAAGAAAGCTTTAGTTTGATCATCACTAAACATTCGCTATAATCAATTTTTTTGAATTATCAGCATTCAATATATTATACTGTTTTGGTGGTGTAGTTGGCTTGAATTTCATTCTGTAGACGTCCCTGGAATTTGACTTGGTACGTTGAAGCTGCACAAACAACTTCTCTGATGATAACAAGATTGGTAAAGGTGGATTTAGGTACGGTTTACAAGGTATGCATTGAAATTTAGTTATATTTATAATATGTATGTGTGTGTGTTCATTGAAATGTTTAATTAACCATGTTCATATATATATATATTCTCAGAGGTATCCTTTATGGACAGAAACACAGTGAAAAGGCTGTCCAAAAACTCTGGTCAAGGTGAAAAGAAATTTAGAATGGGTTATGTTGGTTGAAAGCTTAATAGAAATTTAGTGAGGCTGTTGGATTTTGCTTTGGAAGGAGAAGAACAGATACATTTATGAAATGTGCCCAACAGAAGCCTTGACTATTTTTATTCGGTTGGCCATCTAAACTTATATGCTAACTTCTTATTACTTTTTCAATTTTAACATCATATGCAATATCAAGGGCCAGCAAATGTTTCAAATGATCACTTGTCATGACTTTTCAACAAGCTGATTCTGTAAACAAGGAGCTGAAAATTTTTTATTCTAAACATTTTTTTATTACTGCTAAATTTAATATTTATCATCCATTGAAGATATTTATTATGAGTTGAAATGTTTATTTTGACAAAATCATGAGACGTCTGAAAGGAAAAGCACATTGGAATTGGTTAAGCGGTACCAAGATATAGGAAGGATTTGCTTGAGTACTTTTTCTTTATGAAGATTTTCGGGATTATGAATTATACATCGTGATCTTAAAAGCTAGCAACTGTTTATTAGATAGAATATGTCAACTGGGTCAAAATGAGTCATCAAGAAAACGACAAAAACAGTACCCAAAAAGCTTCAGTTCAAAATGGTCGGACGAGACATGTTTTTTTTTTTTTTAGGGCTTCCATCGCAAGTCTCGTCAAACAAGTTAGTACTCTTGTCGCAGCGAGATCGCAAAACGCCAGCTTTATTTGACTTTTTCTAGTAAGGTTTGGACTTCTTTTTCTATTTAACACTCATTAGATACGACTAAGTTTTGTTTATTTTTATTGTTTTCAATTAGAAACACTCAGGAATTATTTTCTAATTATTTTTCTCAAATCCTTGATTTGCTCTTTGTTTTGGGAGAAGATTGTTTAATTTAGTATATGTTTGTTTTTGTTGATTAACTACACTTATGCTGGCATTGCATCACAGGAAGAATAGAATTATGTATACTGCTTATGAACGAATGCATTAGTATAATGTATTTTACTTTGATTCGTATTTTTGAATATTGATTTGTTTGCAGATCTAGAGAAACAAAAGAAAGTTGGTTGTCAAGGAGACTACCCATATTGATTCGGAGGATTGCTTCGAGGATCCTTTAATCTTCATGAAGATTCTCCGAGCTTCAAATTATAATCGTATGCTTAAAGCTGGCAAGCATTCTATTAGATGAGAAACATGATCCAAAATTTTTGATTTGCATGGAAAGAGATTTTTGGAGTTGATCCAACAGGCGACAACGAAAAAAATACAATAGAATTGCTGGAACCTAGTAAAGTTAACTTACAATATTTAAAAAGGAAAAGATTCTTATCATTACAATTATTTTTAAGGTTTCAATATTCTTTTTAGTAACATCCTTCGGAGTTGATGTGCAGTGGTTAATATGCCTTCCGGAATATGTAATAACATGGACAACTTTCTCTGTAAAGTCCGAGGTAATATATTTTGTGTCTTAATACTAGATTTTAGTGGTAAGAAGAACAATTCTTTCTGTAGCGAATAAACTTACTGACAACTCTTGAGCCATGTGAGTATACACACAATATTGAAGCTTTCGTTCATTTTCTAAATGCATACATGCATCGCCATGAGTGAGAGGCTATAAGAATGTTTGAGAATTGATGCAGGCTTGGGGACATTGGAGGCATGGACATCCCTTGGAGTTGTAGGACCCGAGGTTTGAGAGAATGTTATCAAGAAAGAAGTTTACAGATGCATCCATATTGGCTTTATTGTGATGGTTCACGAAAATCCAGGAAAGAACAACATGGCATACATAGTTGTCAATGCTGAGTAGTTACTCTGTTACTCTATCATTGGCTCAACGGCCTGGGTTTTTCCCTTCATGGTACGAAACGAAGTCAAATGCGCCCACTAAATGGATTGGAGGCAGTCAAATTTACATAGCATGTCAATGCATTGTCGAGATCTTCAATACATACCCTCAGTATGTATCAACTTGAACATGTGTTACCCAATTCAAGTATCTGTTATTGGAACCTTGATAATCTCAAGCAATCATTTGCACCTCTTTTTCCTTCAACCCTCTTCGCCCCTAAATTTTTTCTCCTTTCCTTGGCTGAAATGTTATGTTTGTTCATTATTGGAGACCAAGAACTTGCACTGAGACCCAAAATTGAGATACGCAAACAGCCCTAGTAATGACTTTGACTTTAATTTGTCTAAACTTTTTCATTGTATTCATTCTGTCATGGGCATCTAATTTGTTCTCACTAAAAAAAAATAGTTCGTTTCAAACAACCCTAGTATGACTTTGACTTTATTTGTCTTAACTTTTCGTTGTGTAGTTCATTTTATCAAGGGCATCTAATTTGTTCTCACAAAATGAAATAGTTCTTTTCTACATATTAACTATATTCCAATAGGAATTTAGGAGTTTGGCTTGGAACTAGACCCCATTGAGATTGGGAGACGTGTCCCATAACATAACAAGACACATGAAACTTGTGTTTGAATTTAAATGGTTCCAATTTCAATGGTAATAATTGATATACTACATGGATGGAGCACAATTATGCTATATAAACCACTTAACCAAAAAGCTTAAGCCTAGCTATGGGTATGGGCTCAACTCTATTATATAAACCACTAACTCTTCTTATATCTCAGTAATGTGAGACACAAATCTCACAAATGCACTAACAACAAGAGTTTTGCGATGAGTGTAGTCTCCCTTGGACTTAAAAAACTAGAGCTTTAAAGGTTAGTCTCTCTCAAGCACAATATGCAAACTTATCTATTAGCGGCTGTTTATGCAATTTGGCTAACAAAAAACATAAGAATTTTCTAGGATATGTCCTAAAATGTTGTAATGTTTTTTATGATATTATGTTATGGGTCGGGCACAACTGTAATATCCCTTAAGGTCTGTCTTAATTTCAAAAAAATTGATAATTATAAAAATTATTTAAAAAAAAAAATCAAAACGACGTCATTTTGAACGTACAAATATTTCTTTGTTCTACCCTAATTGGCTAACCCTAACCTTATGTTATCTCTCATTTTCTTTTCTTCATTCACACTCTCTCACCTCTTGCCTTGCACACCTCTTTTTTTGCATCTCTCATTCTCTCTCAACCTCTGGGTTCATCATCCATTGCTGTAAGTCATTATCTCTCACAGGCACTCTCATAGTAAAGATTAAAAAAGATAATTGCTATGTTCTTTATTTTATGATTTTTTTTTTATTCTCTCTCACTCTCAGATTGCGTCACTCTCATGGGCACCCTCTAACAATTCAGGGAAAAGCACTAGCCACATCTACGCTATCATCCCAAAAGGACTAGTCGATTTTGAAATTTCTCTAGAATCACTTATAAAGCCCAGTTTCACCTTGTAACTAGGCAATGTGGGACTTAGCACTCATAACTCTCTTTACAAATCACCCACTCTATGTGGGCAATTCCTCATCTTCTCAATATGGGACCGGGGTATTACAAACTCCCCCCTCTTAAATTCCTATCGTCCTCGTTTAGGCCACGTCATTCAGTGCTTTAGTATCACATGGCTTGGCATTACTAGGTGGCTTTGATACCATTTCTAACGACTTAAGAAAAAGCGCAAGCAACATCTGCGCTATCACCCTAAAAGAACTAGTCAATTTTGAAATTTTCTTAGAATCACTTATAAAGCCCAATTTCATTTACTAACTAGACAATGTGGGACTTAACACTCATGACTTTCTTTATAAACCACTCACTCTATGTGGGCAATTCCTCATCTTCCCAATATTGAATCGGGGTGTTACACATCCTCACAAACTGATGGACCTGCCGCTCTCTCTGCCGGTTGCTGCTCAGCTTTAAGCCCTCTCTCCCGCTGGGTTCTGGCTATGTTACAACCCAAAATAAATAAATAAATAAAAATTGGGCCCTTAAATAAAAAAAAAAAAATTGGCCCATTTAAAAATAGTTAAGGCCCATGTAGAAAAATCTCACGGTTACCACTTAACGACCGACACTTAACGTTAATCGTTATTTTTTGAAAATTATTCTTATCGGTACAAAATCGGTTAGTTACCGAATTAACCGACAATTTCGATTAGGTAATAAAAATATTTTTACCAACACCGTTTTACCGATACCTAGCCCTATTAACAAAGCATGGAACTCATTTTCCTCCACTAAAAACTAGTGGCAAAGAGGAGAATAAACAATTTGGTCGTGTATTATTTAAGTTATTAGTATTTAATTTTATGTTTATTATTTTAAGAGTTGTAATATTTTATAAATTCAATAACGGGCTTGGCTCAAAAGTCAGTCAAATTAGGATTAAGGTTTCTGTCAGAGTCTATTTAAGTGTTCTTTTGTTACTCCTATGGAGACAGATATAATTATTGAGTAAACAGATATTTTCTTTGAGAGTTGTGATTACTCTTCTCCTATGGTGAGACACCATTCTTTTGGTGTGACGCCAGATTTATTTATTCGGTGAGACGCCAATCCTTTATCTCTGTTTTGCTCCTGATCCATGCTGCATCAAATTGGTATCAAAGCAATCGATTGTTTTTCAATAAGCAATCAACAATCCAGCCCTTCAAAAAGACACACCTACCTTCCAAAAAGTTTCCCACCGACTTAGCAAATTGTCTCTCACAAAATACAAGAATGCCACATCCTTCTAGAAGACAAACCTCACCCCCACCTTCAAGAAAGCTCCTGCCGACACAACACAAACAAAGTTGTGTTTTCTCCAACTTTGCGGCTGCCCATAGCCTATTGTAGCTGCAAGAATTCACATCCTCAAGAGAAAAGTCCACGAAAATCCAGCCAGCACTGTTTCCACTAACACCAGCCCACCAAAGGCTATAATTTTAAAGAAATTCTCCATCGATACAGCTACCAACACAACAAGTCTCAGCCCACAACGATCTTTCTTCGTGACTATTTTCTTTTTTCTGTCCAGATGACTACCCACAGTGGACGCATGTACGAAGTAAGTCAACTTACCCAACACCAACGTGATGAGATTTTGCTTGATATAGCCCAGCGTATGGATGCAGTCTGGGCACATCTGTTTGACAATCTAGAAAGTTCCTGTGAGCGAAAATCAGAAGGAGACCGTGAGAAGGACAAAGAAAAGGATACCAATGAAAGAGGAAGTTCTACACTACGAAGAGGAGCAACCTCATTATGTTCGGTGCATAAAAGCCAAGCACACTCCATTCACTTATAGGCCAGACTAACGTATGCCTCCTAGGATGAAAAATAAGGGTAATAATTTGAAAGATCTAAAAGAGAAGACAAACCGTCAGAAAATGCTAACTAAGAAGACCATTTGGAAACCAACAAATTAAAGACCCAATAGGTGGTACATAATTGATTGATGGTTTGGAAAAGGTTTTGATTATGGAAAATGTGAAGAAATTAATTGGTATGATATAAAGTAGAATAAATTTTTGAATTTTTTATGAAAAAAAAAAATAAAAAATGTTATTTGGTAATGTTTTGAAAGGGAGTTTCCTTTTTAAGGATAAAACTAGAAAGTTATTTGCCAAACACAATATGATCCATGATTTGACTTCCCTCGTGAAGGTGAAAACTAAAGCACCAAGAAATTAATTAATTAAATTATGATGGTTAGCACGTCTTGGCCATTTAGATAAATTCACCTCTTTGTGTTCTGTTCTTCCTCCCATGATAAACAGCACAAGACCCAACAAGAACTGCTAGAACCGATATTGCGATACACGTAACCACCACAACCTTCCAAGTCTTCAATTTAGGCCCTGCTTTTTTGATAAGAAGAACCACATTCAATTACAGAATTTTCAACCTGCTTTCTTCTTTTCTTTCCTTTTGGTTCCGTTTATTGCAGCACCTTAAATCATCACTATCTCAAAAGCTTAATTATATAATCAATTCTTAACACTCCCCTCAAGTATAGTTTAAACTCCCTTTTAATAAGTTAGAGTACTTCTAATGACTTATGCATTTCTATATGCAAAGTGGATAACCAAAACTTACTTTATCTATTTTAGCTAATGAGTTTAAAAAGACATTATATCTATTTTTTCTTTATATTATTTAAATATTCTTTCTTTTATATTTCTTTATTCTCTCTTTATTTCTTTTCTAAATAACCAAAAACTGACAAACAATGACTGAATGCCTCTAATTATGAGAGCCACGAATAATTAGAGTCAGATGAAACAAGAAAAGAATTAGAAGAAAATGGTGAGTGAGACATTTTGACGAATATTTGATGTGCATTCTCTACTCAAGACTGCGTAACACTTGATGAAACGCAGAAACATCTTACAAGGGGATAACTTGACATCCAGCACAAGGGGATATGACAAATGTTATTTCTACTTGCATCAGTTAATTTCCATTAATTTCTCTCGGGAGCATTAATTTCTCTTGAAACAACGAAAAGTACCGAATTTCTCTTGTGAGTTATTTAAAAACCATGACACAAAAATACCACAATTTCCATTAATTTCTCTCACAAAAACGTTGCTGGTGCATTTGGCGATATTCCTTGCTGCTGCTTCGAACCCAGTTACCATTTTTCTCTTCCTGACGCTGTTGTTGTTGTTGTTGAAGTGTCGGAATTGAAGGCTAGTAGAAATCTTACAAGAAGATGATGATATTGAAGGCGTTGAAAAGGAAAAGTTCTTAAGCGGGAGAAGGGAGAGGTAGAACTAGGCGGCAGAAAGACGATGGAAAAAAACAGAAAAAGATGAGTTCGGAAACGTGTAGAAGAAAGAGAGAGAGAGTGAGCGAAATACTAAAACAAATATGCGTTTGTGCATGATACATAAATGGGTGAAAAATGTAAAATGGAGTTGGTTTGCATAATCCAACGGAGGGAGTTTTTTGTGATTTGCTTAGCTATTTTAATTGAATGGAGAAGATACATAATTAGTTGGGAGTGTTCATGCCTAACATGTGGAGTATTTAATTGAAATGAGAGGTGAAGTGATGGAGACATAATTCAAACTCAGAATCTTTGCTCTAATACAATATTGAATCACTACTTGTTTTAAAAGTTTAAGTTAATAAGAAGAAAAAAATTTCATTTAATCAATACTTTAACACGACTTTATATAATGCTTTGAAAGAAAATTATCAATCAAAATTCTTATAATGTCCTAACCTTTGGAACTTGGTTAGGTTAATTAAGAGCACACTTTAGGCGTTGTAGAATCTGTATAGCTTAAACCTCATATTACAATTCACACTAACAATAATTCCACCTTCGCCTGAATCGCAGCATGCAGGCACCAGACATTTACTATGACAGGAACTTTCAGAGATGTCCCTCGTACATTGTACAAGACCATAAATTGTTTTCTTCCTCGAAAGTTTAATTTCCCCAGTTGCAAACATGCGTTTCGAAGGATCAAACGCAGCCTCGCTTGAGATGTTATCCATTAAGTACGTTACTACTTGATCAAAACGAACTGGATTAATTGATAGATTTTTCTCCAGATTATTCTGCTCTGGATACTTTCCAAAATAAACCATCATGGAAGAGAAACTCTGCCAGGAGTAGCGAACTTGACAAAATTCAAACCAAATCGTTGCATCTTCACTTTTGCACTTCTTCAAGATTTCCTGGCTTGCAGTCTCTATGCAATCCTGGCAAACTGTCGAGTTGACATCCCCTCTACAAAGTGCTTGACCGTAGACTCGTGGGTCCTCCCCAGTAGAGATGTCGTAGAAACCTGTTACCGAAGTATTGGAGGGCAATGACTCAAGAAGGAGTTTGAGATTGTTTTCAAATGGGCTGTTGAGTGTGTAATTTTTGGCATCTGGGTTACAAAAGGTATAGACAGGATCTCCACTAGCAAGGGTGCATTAAAAATTGTATTGTTGAAAATAAGGTTGTATATTGGATCACACATAATACTGTACATGAGGTGCTTATTTATATAGGAGCACAATAGAGTTATACACATTAATAACCCATGTGGGACAAGATACAATACATATATTACTATAATCTTAATATGTTTGATCTATTCATGAAAAACATCATTGTGGGCAACCTGAATAGCACTCCTGTTATCACAGTAGACAGGAGTAGGAGAAGAAAGAAAAACACCCATATCCTGTAATAACCATTAAAACCAAAGAAGCTCTGGGGTGGTGTCAGCTAGAGCACAATATTCTGCCTTAGTGCTAAATCGAGCAACAACAGTTTATTTCTTACTTCGTCAAGAAATAAGAGAGGTGCCAAGTAAAAAACAGTCTGCTATGGTAGAGCGACGATTTGTAGGATCACCTGCCCAATCAGCATCAGTATAGGCATGCAGCTGAAGCGGAGACTGTGAGGAGAAATGGAGCCCATGAAATAATGTCCCTTTTAGGTAGCGAAGGATGCGAAGGACAGCTAAGAAATGAGTGGAGTGAAGAGCAGCCATGAACTGACTCACCTGATGAACAGCATATGAGATATTTGGCCGAGTGACAGTAAGATAGACAAGACTGCCAAGCAAAAGCTGATACAAAGTAAAATCGCGGAGAGGAACCCATCATGAGGAGTGAGACGAGCATTAAGCTCACTCAGGGTGTCGACGATTTTACTGTCTGTGAGATTGGCCTGTGAGAGCAAATCAGATATGTACTTGGCCTGTGTCAAATAGTAGCCATCAGAAGAAGAGAAAATCTCAAGACCAAGAAAATAGTTGAGAGGGCCAAGATCCTTCATCTCAAAATGCTGACTGAGAAATTGCTTGAGCTCCTGAATACCAGTGAGGTTATTTCTAGTGATAATCATGTCATCTACATACAACAGAAGTAGAATGGTGCCTCGGTCTGTGCTACGAAGAAATAAGACTGAATCATAGGATCTGATGGAGTAGCCAAGACGAGAGACAATGGTACTAAATTTATCAAACCATGCTCGAGGAGCTTGCTTAAGTCAATAGAGAGCTCGACGAAGACGACAAACCTTGTTTGGAGGATGAGAGAGTCTAGGAGGTGGCTGCTTATAGACTTCTTCATCCATATCGCCATTAAGGAAGACATTTTTGACATCCATTTGAAAAAGTGACCAATGGTGAAAAGCTGCTCTTTTTTTCTTTTTTTTTTTGCTGTAAAAAGAGGCAAAAAATAATGAAAAAGTCTAAAATAAACCCTAAAAAGAGGCTAAAAAAATGCCAAAAATACTAAAATAGGCCCAAAATTGTTAGATATGAAAAGCGGTTACAACCGCACGATTTGACCATTGAATAACCGCTAACTGGCGGTTATAAAATAACTGCAACAGCCTAAGGTGGTTAGGCGTTTGCGGTCATTAAAAATGGATAACCGTTAAAAGTGGTTGTAGTTGCGGTTATAACCAATAACCGTTAACCGTAACCGCTTGTAATTCTATTGAAATTTGGAAAAGTCCTGTAAATCATTCACGCCGGCCTCACAACTTAAAAGTTGTTGTCTTGGAAAAGTCTAAAATTTTGTACATCCTTTCTAGTTTCTTCACGGCTTCCGCACACCAAAACGACAAAACAGAAAACAAAGCTGAGCCAAAAATGGCCTCTTTCTCTCGTCAAAGTTTTGAGCAATCCTCGCTTCCACCCAGTGACCCCCCCCCCCCCCCCATTCCAACCATATCTTAGGATTATTGTTTTTCCAAAAAGCCCCAAATTCTCAAAAGCTGAACCATATTTTGGTTCCTAAAGTTGCATGAAAAGCCACAAACCAGAAATTTCGATATCAGATAGAGACAAATTTAGTGTTGTTAAAAAGCTTATTCAAAGAACTACTGTGCAAAAATTTAATAATTACAACGTTTACCAGGTGAAAATTGTCTTAAAAAGAATTGGGTGTCCAGTTTGCTGCGGAGGTGTTTTTTATTTTATTTATTATTATTATTATTTAAGGGTTTTCATTTAGGCTCTACTTAAACCTACTAAGAATTTAAGTTTTTTATTTTCTTTCAGTTTCTATAAAAATTATCAAAGGTTGAGTTTTCGAATATTTTGCTTGAGTCCTTAAATGATAAGGTGAGCAGGAGAATCTTTTAGTTTGCTTGGCCACACTTTGATGTAAAATAATTATTTCTCCTCTTCAAAACGCTTCAAACTGTTGTTTATAATTCTTTTTTTTTTTGGTTTGTTTGTTTGAATCATGAATAATTAAAATATATTAAAGATGGTGATAAAGAGATAAAGATGTATCACACAAATTATTTACAATAACGCTATCCAGTAGACATATTTAGTGGTGTTCGAGAGAGAGAAAGACATGAGTGGTGTAGATGCCAACAGTGAGGACAAGAGGATGGGTGACGCAAGTGAGGCAGGCAACTTTAGCCAAACTCATATTTTCTAAAAGGGAAAATGACAAAAATGAAAAAGAGGAAGAAGATTCCGGTCACGGGTCAGTGTTGTGGAAAATGAGATACTATTGAAGAAAGTTTTTTTATTCAACAATTATTATCATTGTAGACAGGAATACAAAAATAGAGTGACATAGGTAATAATTCAACTAATCATCCATATACTAATTTCCTTAAATTTATTGAAGAATTTCTCGTTTCCACATTACAAGCAGATGTGGATACGAGAAATTCTTCAATAAATTTACGGTTAGTTCACATAGTCAATAAATTTAAGGTAATTAGCGTATGGATGATGAGTTGAATTATTTTTGTATTACTGTAAACAATGACAATAATTAATGTTGAATAAAAAACTTCATTCAACAGTATCCAACCAAAATCAACACCCATATTACACGCATTGTAATATTATTGACAATCATACTTTTCTCATCACCAGTTAATCTTCAGATATATTCCTTCGGTTTGAAAAATACAAACAAAGATAAGCAAAAATACCATTTGAAAGAATAAGTTCAATTGAAAGTTTTTTTATTCAATCACATCAATTTTATTATAAATGACTTTATAACAAAAATGGTAAAATCTAAAGCATCTTGCCATTAAAAAAAAAAAACCCAAAAAAATGATTTCTAGAATACACTATTCGAAAGATGATTTCTAGAAAACGTTAAAATAAGCGCAAAGTTTTCCTCCAAATTAGGTTGTAGAAATTTTTTTTCGACTTAATCTATAAAAATGACATGTGTTCCTTTAATATGTGAGATGTATATATTTTTTTTATAGTAAGGACAAAGTTAAAATTTTTTTATTAAAATAACATGTGCATCTCACACGTTATTAAAAAAATAAAAATATATTATTTTTATAGATTAAGTTGGAAAAAAAAAATTTTAATTCAATTTGAAAGAAACTTTTACCCTTAAAATAATCGGGATCAGGCTTCCATGCTGTATAGTTTTTACTACAGCAATGCAAGCTGTTAAGAATACTAAGGGCCTAGATCAAACTGGAAAAAATTTCAATTGATTCTAGGCCCTTAATTTTTTACAGTTGCATGCTGTAGTAAAAACTGTAAAAACTATAGCATGCAAGCCCTCATCCAAAATAATGAACCAAAATTCCGATGCTGTCGTCACTGCTCACTAGTTTGAAGTCTCAATCAGCCCCATCAATCGAGACCTTAACCTTCTCGTATTCATTCATTTTCTCATCTCATTTTCCACAACTTTGACCGTGACCGGGATTTTCTTCCTCTTTTTCACAATTTCACTTTTTCATTTTTTGTCATTTTCCCTTTCAAGAAGGACATAGAAATAATGAGTTTGGCTAAAGTTGCTCACTGGCATCAGGCACCTTGTCCTGACTCCTGACCGTTGGCATCTACACCACTCATGTCTCTCCTCTCTCAACACCACTAAATATGTGCTGCTGGATAGCGTTATTGGTACATATTTTGTGTGATACATCTTTATCTCTTTATCACCATCTTTTTAATATTCTTAATTATCATTTTTGTGTAAGTCTCATTTAATATATATGTAGGAGAGATATATATACAACAAAATTTATATATAATATTTATTTTTATTTGGTTAATTTATTCAAATTTTTAATAATTCAAAAAAATTATAAATATTAATTAATCTCTTATCTAAAAATTTAATAATAAAAATAATAATATTATTATTTAATTAATAATTATAACATTTCTTAATAAACTCAAAACTTGTAATCGAATATAATATTAAATAATTAATTATCTTAAAAGTTTAAATAGATAAAAAACAAAAATTATTATAAAAATAAATATATAATATATTTTTTTTTTAATGAGGAATGGTACAACATCGATTCTGAATCACATATTTAATAGTGATGGTGAAAATTGGGAGAGGATATTGAGAACAAAAGGAAATGAACTCCATCTGGCAGCTTCCTCCACCTCCAAGAGAAGAATAATTGGTGATTTAAGAGCCAAACACATGAAATTCTTGTATTTGTATCATTCTTCTTTTTTTTTTTTTCAAAAATGGTCTCTTGAGTAGGGTTGGCAAAACGGGTTAGCGAGTCGGGTTCGGGTCAACCCGCTTGACCCGCTAACCCGTTCAGGCAAACCCGAACACGACCCGTTTATTAAACGGGTCAACACGACACGACCCGTTTAATAAACGGGTTTAACACGACACGACCCGTCAACCCGTTTAGTTGTCGGGTCGTGTCGTTCGGGTCGGGTAAACCCGACCCGCAAGTCAGCCCCACTGCCCAGTGTCCCACCGACAAACCCAAAGTTCCAGTTGAAACCCTTTTTGAGATCTGGACTCTCAAGAATCCAAAGACCTTAAAACAAAGATCCAATTTCTCGTAACATACAAGAACCTAATACTCCAAACATCTCTCACTATCTCCCTCACTTTCCTCCTCTCATTCTTCAAAATCCCCTCCCTCTCCCTCCATGGCCTCCACACCTACATCCAACCCGAAAACCTCAACCAAGATTCTGAACCTGAAGGCTGAAACTGAAAGCCTAAAAGTGAGAGATACCGCCGGAGAGTCAGAGACGCGTGAGACGGAGAGAGAGAGACACCGCCGTGAGAGAGAGAGGGAGATCGGCGGCGGCGGCCGTGAGAAAGAGAAGGAGGCGTCGGCCGTCGTTAGCCGTGACAGAGAGGGAGATCGAGAGAGCTGGAGCCTGGAGTCATGGAGAATCGGAGATAGGGAGGGAGCTGAGTTGCTGAGCTCGGCGGCGTCGCCGGCGTGAGAGAGAGAGAGTCGAGAGACTGAAGCTCACTGAGAGAGATGAAGAAAAAAAAAAATAGAAGGTGAGAAACTGAGGGCAGTGAGGGGACGGTCACGGGTGTGGCCATGTGGGTGTGGACTGTGGAGTCCACTAAAGTCTAAACGGTGCAGTTTTCAACTTTTTTTTTTTTTAAACAGGTTAACGGGTTATCGGGTCACCCGACGGGTTGACCCGCTTGACCCGTTAACTAAACGGGTCATAAACGGGTTGACCCGTTTGACCCGGTAACCCATTAAGCCAAACTCAAACTCGGTTTTTTCGTGTCGTGTTCGTGTCGGGTTTACGGGTCGTGTCAAAAATTGCCACCCCTAACGAAGAATGAGTCTGGTTCTTTGTTTGCAATATATGTGAAATTTAGATAGCCTTTTTTATTAAAGGAAAAAAAAAAAGACCTTTTTTGGTTTTTATTTTTTATTTTTCGATCTCTCTCCCCTCCAAATGGAATTAAAGTGATTTTGTGAAGAAAAAATAAAATAAGAATAAAGAATAATATTTAGACGAAGTACAAAATTATTTAGAGATACGCCGAGTGTTTTTAAATAGAGATAGGCCTAGTGTTTTAAAAGTTATTCATGAATGGTCAATAGCCCCTGACATTGTGTCAGTTGTTATACGTTGTTGTTCTAATTAATTACTTTTGTCGGTTGTTATACGTTGTTGTTCTCATTCATTGCTTGTCCTGGTAAGAGAAAATTAAGGATTGGGACGTGACAGACACGCTGCTTCCAAAAGGCTAAATTGAGAGGAAGGATTTATTAGTTCAAATTCTATTTTATTATATCTAATGGTTTATATGATGATGTAAAAAATTATTAAATTTTTTTTGGTAAGTAAATGTTAAATTATTTTAAATCCGTATATTCTAACAGATGTGATAAAGTATTTGTGATAAAGTATTTGTGATGATGTTGCAACTAGTGAAGGAGAAAAGAATGGTAGTGCGATTTGATGAGTTAACTATTAATTTATTATGCCAGTTTGTAAAAATTAATTTTGTGAAACTCTTTTATAAATTTAACATTTTTATTTTTCGCACAACGGGTTTTACAAAATCGATTTGAAAAATTAACTTAGATGATTAAGGCCGAAGAAAAATTAAAAAAAAAATTGGAAGTGGCCAAAATTATCTCCAAAGTCATAAAGGGTGGCTTGCAGCTTGGAGGTGGCTAGCTAGCCACCTCCAAACTGCATGGACGTCGCTCGCGGCCACCCCTAAGCCATGAGGTGGCCGAACTACTCTTAAAGTTTTTTTTTTTTTTTTTTGTAATTTAATTTTTTTAAAAGAAACTAAAGGAAGGTGTTTTGGAATTTTAGGAAGTTTTTGTCTTAAGTGTCACGGTTCAGTCATCTAGTGTACCCAATTAATGGACCATACATTGGGGCTCAAATTTGGTCCGTAGCTTCTATTTTTGAAAAATGTGAAATTTTGAGGAACTAATTTTCTTCCCAAAATTGTAAGAAGAAGGAAAAACTCACAGAAGCCCCTTGAACTTTCACGTGATTTGAAGAACCTCCCTCAAACTTTGATTTCTCTCATTTTTATCCTTCGAACTTCCAATTTCTATCATAAGACTCCCTTCCGTCTGTTTTCAACGTTAAATTTTTTTTAAAATTCTTAAAATACCCCTGTATTTTAAACAAAAAAAATTATATATAAAAAAATCTAAACCCTAAAATGAGGGGTATTTTGAAAATTTTAAAAAATTTTAACAGTGAAAACAGACGAAAGGGGGTCTTATGATAAAAATTAGAAGTTCGCGAGGTGAAAATGAGAGAAGTCAAAATTTAGAAGTTTCTTCAAATCGCGTGAAAATTCAAGAAACTTTTGTAAAGTTTCTCCTAAAAAGAAATTTCCAAGATACTTCAAGCATAATTCCAGCCGGAACACGTTTGTTTCGAACTTAGGCCCCGTTTGTTTCGACGTAAAATGATTTCCGTCGGAAAATGGTTTCAGGGAAATTGATTTTTAGGAAAATGATTTTCGCCAAAAATATTTTCCGGTGTTTGGCGCGCACGGAAAATCGCAAATATTTTTTTTATATTTTCAACCAATCATATTAACCAAAAAAAATTATTTTTTATGCACAATTTTAAAAAATTAATATAAATTGTCCCGGCGCGGGTCCCGGAGATATCTCGGGCAGTCCAGAAAATGTCCCGGGTGGGCCCAGCGATGACCCGATCAGGTCCCGTAACGTCCCAACGTTGTCCTGGGCGAGTCCCAAAATGCGGGAGGTTTCTAAAAAGTCTGGGTGGGTCCTGAAAATGCCCGCGAGTTCCAAAATGTCTCGGCGGTCTCGTGATGTCGGCCCGGTCCCGAAAATGTCCCGAGAGAGTCTCAAAAATGTCTCGGGTGGGTCCCGAAAATGCCTGGCAGGTCCTGAAAAAGCTGCGGGCGGGTCCGGTGGATGTCCCAAGCGGTCCCAGGATGTCCCGGCGGTGTCCCAAAAACTGTCCCGGGAAGGTCCCGAAGATGTCCTGGGGCGGGTCCCGAAAATGTCTCGGCGCGGGTCCTGGTAATGTCCCGGGCGGAGTCCCGAAAATGTCCGAGCGGGTCCAAAATGTCGTCCGGGCGAGGTCCGGTATGTGCTGGAGGATCCGAAAAATTTTCCCGGGTGATCCCCAAAAATGTCCCGGGTAGGGTCCGAGTGGGAGGTCGAATGTCCCGCATGTCCCCGAAAATGTCCCGGGCGGGTCCTGTTGTACAATTATCCACCTAAATAAATAGGCAAATAAATGCACGTTTTACTCGCAAGTGCACAAGATCAAAACGATAGTATAGACGGCAAATACGAAATCATTCCCACGAGGATTGGTAAACTATGTTTAAAAAGCAATTCCTAAGAAATATCTTGAATGAGATGAGATAAAAATATTGAATTAAAATAATAAGATAAAAGGGTAGGGCATCGATATTCACCGCTAATCATACTCAATTAAGATTAACAAAATGCACAATGCTACAATCATATCAAGATACTCACTGTTTGTCGGCCTAAGGGCATGGTATCTACTCCAAAAGCCATTGATTCCCCTAAGCAACGAATTAGGCATGATATCTACTCTAATTCTTTTCTTTCTCAAAGGATTTAGCATGGTATCTACTAAGTTGTTCTTTGAGAAAGCATAAATCTATGGAAATCGACAAACACACTAAAACCTAGAACATGGTATCTATTCCGGTCTTTCATGTTGATTACCCCAAGAACCCGCAATTGGTTCTTTTGTCACTCTACTAGGCCCAGGATTCGGTCATCCAAATTGACCTAGATAACAATCTACACATGTTATATGCATAAGATGATCAAACCCATACATAACCCATATGAAGAACGAACAAAAACCGGAGATAAATCAATTAAGCATCAAAACATGAATTGTAGCAAGACAAATTGAAACTTTAAAGAGACATGATTAGGGCTTCAATCAAGCCCTAACTAAAGTATTAGCTACACATAATTTGGATGAAAATCATCCCCATAAGAAAATAACAAAGAAAAACTAAAAAGAAAGAAAGAACTAAGAAAAACCCTTCTTTGAAGCCTTTGATTCTTCTCCTCAAGCTTGTGTATTTGTTTTGGAGGACTTAGGGGAGTATTTATAGAGTTTAGGAGCAACCCTAATCAATTTCGTGCACCCTAGGAAGTCCAAGATTGAGTTGGGGTTGGATTACCCTCTTTCCATATCAGTTCTGCCGACTTCGGAGGTTCCCAGCGCACGATGACGCTCGAGCGTCACTTTGGGGCGCTCGAGCGTCAGGTGGCATGACGCTCGCACCAGATGACATGACGCTCGAGCGTCGTTTTTCGCGCTCGAGCGCACCTTGGATGCAAAAACTCTGGCTTGATGATTTGTTCCTCTCTGAGTCCTCTTTCCAACGCACTTGACCGTGCCTTAATCCGAGTTTTGAGTTAAGAGTTATGGCCAAAATAGTGCACAAATGTCAGATTTTCAGCAACTTTGCACAGTTCATGTGTTTTGAGCTCGAGTTGATGGAATTGACTTCTTTTCTTCCAAAACCTACAAAATAAGGGAAAAACACAAAAACAACACAAAACATCATATTATAATGAAACTAAGAGATTAACATATGTGAATTAAGGGGCTTGAATGTGTAACATTCAGCACTTATCAGGTCCTGAAAATGTCTTGGGGCGGGTCCCGGTGATGTCCCGGGCGGGTCCCGAAAATATCCCGAGCGGGTCCTGAAAATGTCCCGAGCGGATCTCGGTGATGTCCCGAGCGGGTCCCAAAAATTTCCCAGACGGGTCCAAAAAAATGTCNNCGGGTAGGTCTCGAAAATGTCCCGGGCAGGTCTCGAAAATGTCTCGGGCAGGTCCCGGTGATGTCTCGGGTGGGTCCCAAAAATGTCCCGGGCGGGTCCCGAAAATGTCTCGAGCTGGTCCCGAAAATGTCCCGGGCGAGTCCCGGTTATGTCCCGGGCGGATCCCAAAAATGTCTCGGGTAGGTCCCAAAAATGTCCCGGGCGGGTCTCGAAAATATCCCGAGCGGGTCCCAAAAATGTACTCGGGTAGGTCCTGAAAATGTCTTGGGCAGGTCCCGAAAATGTCCCGAGCGAGTCCCGACCGGGTCCTAACAAATTTCCCTGGGCGGCTTTGCGGGGTCCCGGCGATGTCCCGGGCTGGTCACGACCGGGTTCCGGCGGGGTCTGGTGGTGTTTTAGCTGTGGTCTACCAATTTGAGAATGTGACGCTTAAACTCGGAAAATGGTTTACAGTTTTAAAAAGGAGAAACCATTTTACGGAAATTAAAGAAGATTTTTCGGTCAAACTGAAAATGATTTCCGTTGACTATTATTTTACGCCCCACCAAACACCAGAAAATACGGAAAATGATTTCTGAAAATCATTTTACGTCGAAACAAACAGGGCCTTAGACTGATAAAGCAGAAAAAAAGGTAGCTTGACTTGCATTATTGACTGACACGAGTCAATGGATCCTATTTCATGTTAATTAGTGTATTGATATCTGTGGAAATGCATATATTAATCCCAAATCACATAGCTGCGAAGTGCGTTTGTTAAAACCGTTTTACCCCAACACCATGGGTGTGTTTGGCAAAGGTAGTGGGTTGGGGTAGGTGAGTTGTTGACTTTTGATGTGATATAAAGTAGGGGGAATGTTGTAAATTTTTTGTATAGAAAAGTGAAAATTTTTATTTTTTAGTGAATTTTTTATTTTAATAATAATAAAAAATAAAAAATAAATTGTTAAAAAAGTGGTTGATGTGATATAAAAAGTGGGAATGTTTTTTTTGGGTTTAAGAAAAGTGATGAATAGTGAAACTCAGTAAACAGTAACTTCTTTTGCCAAACGGGTCCAATATTCTCAAAATTTGAGCACTCATTGAAACGCGTGATATTGTATGTTTTTGTCAGAATTTTAAAGTCTTCAGCCTTTTCTTCCAATAATGCCCCCAACATTCATTTAAAAACAAACCGAATATATGCACAAATTTAGGGGCATTTTAGACCGAATTTTTTTTTTCCCCAACAAAATTGCAGATGTGTTGACGTGCAGTGTGCGGGGCACACTGCACGATAAAAGGGGATGGAGCTTGGGGCGTTAACAAGCAGTGCCTAATGAGCATGACGTTGGTCGATATAATGGGCTTCAAACTCTGCGCGACGACCCTTTTTGTTCTCTCCTTGCTGATCGCCTTCCTTAGCCGATCCGAAACTGAAGGTGCTGCAACTTACCTCTACCATTAGTGCTTAAACAACTAATTCACCCGCCACAGCACCTATCAAGTCCAAACTCCAATACCTAGCTTGCTTCCCTCACCTCCAACGCCACCCGACCCACTGGATTCTACAACACACCGCCTCTTCCGCCCAATCCGTCGAAACGGTCTTGGCCTCTTCCTCTTGCGCGGCGCATCTCCACTGACGATTGTCGAGACACGTTTCCGCGCAACTAAAAGACGTAGTTGAACGCGTGCCACGAGGTAAAAAGACGCCGTGGCTTGGTACGAGTACTGCATGTTACGCTACGCAAACCAGGATTTCTTCTCCACAATGGCCACCGACCCTGGTGGCATTTACATGTGGAACACGGTGAATAAATCGAATCTAACCCGGTTTGACCTGTTGGTGACGACGACGATGAACGACTTGTCAAGTGGGGTTACAAATGTTGGGTCTGGGGCCAAGAAGTTTGGGACGAAAGAGGCGAATTTCACAGCACTGCAAACGCTGTACACCCTTGCCCAGTGCACGCCGGACCTGTCGGGTTCCGATTGCCGTAGCTGTCTCCGGAGTGCGATAGAGCTCCTGCAGGGTTGTTGTGGGGAAAGGCAATGGGGCAGAGTTCTGTTTCCTAGTTATAACGTTAGGTTTGAAGTGTACCCGTTTTACAAAGTAAACACATCGGCGCCAAAGCCTTCTACTCCAGCACTTGTTCCTCCACCTCCTGGATCAGTAACAAAACCCAAAGGTAAAGTTTTTTCTTTCTCTTTTTTTTTTTTGGAATTTTACTGCTTTCTCTCCTTACTTTTTCTTAAATTTAGTGACTTTTCTGTGTGTGCAGTGTGTGTATTTTTTTTTTAAAATATTGATTGCTAATGAATTAACTCTTGATACTATGTGGTGTGTTTTCATAGAGTGGAGAAAAAGAGAATTTGGGTTGGGGGAGGTATCACTTTTGTCAGCTTTTGTTAGGTTTTAGTGTCGGCAAATTTGGTAGTCAAAGCATGTTCTGCTGTAAGGTTTAGGTTTAGGATTGAGTCGGTCTCAAGTGCGATTCAAGAGAAATGTTGGAATTGAAGACTAGAAGTAGGGGCGGAACCAGGATTTGTAGTGTGGGGGGACAAACTTAAACAAATACATATAGTCTCTTCATATGTATTTTTTATTATTACAGCAATTAATTAGTACATAAAACTTAAAAAAAATAAAATAAAATCATATTATTCAATTTTTGCTCTAATTTCTGCCTAATCATCTCCTATGAGAGAGAAAGCGAGAGACTCTATTTGCAGAGAATAAGAATCACGGCTTCACACTAAGACGATGTAGTTTTGAGAGAAAAAAGATAGATGAAAGGATGAATCAAAAAAATTGGTATGAGTGATTTTGATGCCTTGACATGACACCGGAGAGCTTCAGAATCTCAAACCAAATTAGAGTTTTGCTATTTAGAAGCTAATTGGAGTCTTAAGTATGAGGGTATTTTTGGTTTTTTATGTTGAAATATTGGGCAAATTTGAAAGAAAAATTTTAGAAGGGACAAAATTATTATTTTGAATGGATAAATATATAAAAAATATAAATTTTAAGAAAAAATTTAAAACTTTTGGGGGGACATTGGTCCCCCCACTTGTAGCCATGGGTCCGCCCCTGACTAGAAGGCTTCGATCACAATCTCAATCTTACTTTGTTCGATCGAAATATTTCATGTTTTAGTGTTTATTCCCGAGAGGCTCAATCGCAATCACGATTGTAGGCTGTTCGATCAAAGTGATGAAGAAATTAAAATTCAAGTTCCAAAATGTCTTGATTGTAATCATGGTTAAAAGTCGTTCGATCAAAGTGTTCAAGACATTCAAGACTTCCAAAATGCTTTGATTGCAGCCTTGATTGAACCTTGTTTGATCGAGATGTTCATAAATGTAGAACAAAAGCTCTCGATCGCAACCTTGATCCAATCTTGTTCAATCAAAGTAATGCGATCTTTGTGAAACTATAACTCTCATTCAATTGATCCAGTTGCCGCATGTTTTATTTTTTAACCGACTTGTTAAACATATGTTTTCTCCCCCACCTATATAAGACCATTGAGCAACAAATTTCAAAAGGTGTGGAGGCAAAGGCACTCATACTCTGTTCACAGAGAGTTACCAAACCTTCTCAATCCCAAATTGAATCACAAGCCTCTCCTATTGTCTCATTAAACCACACAAAAGCTTTCAGCCACCCGAATTCTGAGTTGTAGAGGATATTTTATAGAAGAAAAGCCAGAGTTTTGAAGTTATTGCGGTAGAAGACAAATGGGTCATTTGTTAGTTACAAGTCAAGTTCTTTACTACAAAGGTTTTGTTAGTATAAGATTGATTGTAATTGTTCTTCTATAGTGGAGAAGTTTTCTAGGGTTGGTTGCATCGAAATGGTTTTACATTTGAAGAGTTTTTAAAAATGATTCCACTTTGTTACCAATATCTGTTTGTTCAATTTCTTTTATGATTTATTTGATTTTGGTAATCGAGGTTGTGGTTGTTGAATTTTATTTGGTTGTGATTGGTCGAAAACACCTATTCAGCCCCTCTGAGTGTTGTATCCTTAACATGTAAAATACATGTTTTTTAAATAGCTTAAAGAACACATGTCACTTTTATAACTTGGTTTGCAATAGCTTAAAGGAAACTCCTACAAAATTTATGTCCTTACAAAGATTGGGAAAATTAGGTACAATCACTCAGCAAGATGTGAAAGTCACGACCAAGTGGGTTACGGATTTTCTTCTTTGTTACTTCTCGTAAGTGGGTCAAACACGAACAGAACAGAACATCAATCGAGTGAGAATTAGCCATCACAAAGCACTTGATCAATTACTTTCATGTCTGATCGAAGAATACGGTTCTAGACTAGCCACCATACCTAAATGAGTTGATGAGGAAAAAAGATGAGGTCAACATTAGCTTGAGTTGATGATTTCGGCCATTTAAATTTAATGGAGTTCTTAATTTGTATCATGGGAAACTTCTAAGATTTTGTCACAACTAATTAATCAAGACTGTCTAGTTCGTACTGTATAGTATTCTAACCAACACTTTTGTTATATTTAATTAGAAGTACCTCTAATTATAAATCATTCTGCACTTTAGCTAATCAATGCAAGTGAATATTGTTTATGCAGGAAAAGATCAAATCTCAGCGGTGATAATTATTGCCATTGTTGTTCCGATTTCTCTCTCGATTGTGCTATTCATTACTGGCTACCGCTTTCTGATTAGTAGGAGAGCAAGAAAAAAGTACAATGCTATACAACAAGAAAATGGTAAAAAATAGATAATTTGATTTTGTGCACTCTTATATTTTCTAATGTTACACTTGTAGTTGCTTACACCGTTTTGTTGTACAGCTGCTAATGATATTACAACTGTAGAATCCTTGCAATTTGATCTTGCTACAATTGAACTTGCCACCAACAAGTTTTCAGATGATAATAAGCTAGGTGAAGGCGGATTCGGTGCAGTTTACAAGGTACAAGATTCGTTTACATTGTTTGTTTAGCTTTTTTTTTTTGTTAGTATTCTACTCATTTAAGTACACAGCAATATAATTTTGTGCATCAAATTCTGACATTGCAGAAGCTTTTGATGTTTAGATTATATGAACTGTAAATGGTAATTCTTCTAATGACTAGTTAAAGTACATTTTCAGGGTATACTTGCTAATGGACAAGAAATAGCTGTGAAGAGGCTGTCGAGAACTTCTAGACAAGGAAAAGAAGAATTTAAAACTGAGGTTTTATTGGTAGCCAAGCTTCAACATAGAAATCTTGTAAGGCTATTGGGATTTTGCTTGCAAGGAGAAGAAAAGATACTTGTCTACGAATTTGTGCCCAACAAAAGCCTTGACTACTTTTTATATGGTTTGTCCCTCATGAACAAATGTCTAATTTTCTTGCATGTCATATGAAATGCGAGTATTTAGTTCATTTGATTTTTTTTTTTCAGTTAAATGAATAAGTTAAATATTTATCTACTTGAGTTGATTATTCTAATCTGAATATTGAGTTTTGATGAATCTACAGCAGCTGCAAATCAAGGACAACTAGATTGGTCAAACCGTTATAATATTATTGGAGGGATCGCTCGAGGACTTCTTTATCTTCACGAAGATTCTCGACTTAGAATTATACATCGTGATCTTAAAACCAGTAATGTTTTGTTAGATGAAGATAAGAATGCAAAAATTTCAGATTTCGGAATGGCAAAGATTTTTGGTGTTGATCAAACTCAAGGAAACACCAGTAGGGTTGTCGGCACATAGTAAGTTTTTAATGTTTGCCCATTTTTGCAACAAAAAAGATTTTTGTAAAAGAAAGACATGGTTTTGAATTAACTACTGTTAAGGGAAAAACGTTTTATAAAAAGGCCATTCTAATATAAAAGAAATTCACTTTAGAGATGCATACCTTTCACTCCAACCTTCATGAATGTTGTCTGTCGATTAATGTTGTTAATTAAATATGTTATGTGCAATATTGCACTGTTTACTTATAATTAATATTGTTGTGCTGGTTTATAGTGGTTACATGGCTCCGGAATATGCTATGCATGGACAATTCTCTGTAAAGTCGGACGTTTATAGTTTTGGTGTCCTAATTCTTGAAATTATAAGTGGCAAAAAAGTCAGTTCTTTCTATGAATCAGATGGTCAAGGAGACCTTTTGAGCCATGTGAGTAGTATGAACCAAATATTCTGATTTTGTTTTCCTATATATTAATGCAAACATCATCACATCCCTTTAAATATTGTATCATTACTTGTCCAATTGGTGCAGGCCTGGAAACTTGGACTAATGGAACGCCCCTTGAAAGTGTTGGATCCAAATTTGGAAAATTCTTCCTCAAGAGATCAAGTCATCAGATGTCTCCATATCGCGTACTGTCTGTGCAGGATGATCCAACTGATAGACCAACGATGGCATCCATAGTTCTCATGCTTAATAGTCAATCTGTTTCTTTTTGCCATCACCTCTTCGACAACCAGCATATTTCCTTCATAGTCGAATAGGGCAAAAGCCATTAAATGAAGCTGGAGTCAAATCAATCTACAAGCAAATCAATGCATTGTCTGTCAATCGAAGCATCCATTACTGAATTATACCCTCGATAGCGTGGGTAGTAAGGGCTTCACGATCGAGAATTACTAAATATTTATTAAGTCATGGTACTGAACCGTTAGTCGTATGTTATGAGTATTTAAAGAATTCAGACTTCATGAATGGGGTAATAAGCTTGGAATCCATATAGTATAATTGTCCAGCAATGGCAGATTCGGAACTCATTTTTGAAGGGGCAAACTAAAATGTAATAATAATAATTTATTATTTTATTATTATATTATTTATTATTTTTTTTTTCTGTTTTCTTTATATATATATGCTTATGCTATGTTCTTCTGTACACAAAAATATGATAAATAAATTCAAAATAGAAACAAAATAACGAACTAAGTAGATATATAAATATAAGTAGAACGTCGTCGTATGTTTGTTCAAACTCTAAAACTCAAGAATTTAACTCATGGTGCTTTAGTTTTCACCTTTCACGGAGGAAGTCAAATCATGGATCATATTGTGTTTGGCAAATAACTTTTTAATTTATATCCTTAAAAAGGAAACTCCCTTTCAATACATTACAAATAATATTTTTATTTTTTTTTCTCACAAAAATTTAAAATTTTATTCTACTTATATCATATCAATTAATTTCTTTACATTTTCCATAACAAAACCTTTTCCAAACATGAATCATTATGTATCACCTATTTGGTCTTTAATTTGTTGGTTTCCAAATCGTCTTGTTAGTTAGCATTTGCTGGCGGTTTGTCTTCTCTTTTAGATCTTTCAAATTATTACCCTTATTTTTTATTTTGGTTAATTTAATAATAGAAGAAAGAAAGCTTAGCCAACACGTGTGCTAATCCCTTCTTGTTTCAAATCATAAATTCTTCTTTTTTAATTGGGAAATGTTTGGTTTCTGTTTCTTATCTATTTAAGTACAAGAAATAAGCAAATTCACAAATTTAAAAGAAATGATTCATTTCTACCCGCATTGTCCACCCCTGGTCCATCTCTTGCAAATCCACCATTGGATTTGCCAAAGCTAGATTGGGGGTAGAAAATGGGGGTGGATGTCAAGCATGTCTCCAAATTCAATAATAAGAATAACACAAAACATATCTTTTTTTAATTTGTTTGTGTGTGGATGTTGTGTCATATGTCCATTTTAGGTATAAGTTTCAATAACTTTTATATACAATTTTGTCTCATGATTTAATGTGAAACTAATTTTAAAATTTATCCACTTTTATTTTATATAAACCCCCACAGACATACATAGAGAGAATATATATATTTATTTATAACGTAAGTTTGGACCCCAAAAAATAAAAAATAAAAATTATGATTCCCCATCAGTGATATTCATGGTTTTCAAGAAAATTGAAAGATCTATTACAGGAAAACCGAAGAAAATTTACCCTTATAAAATTTCTTTAATTGTTGAAAACCAAGAATAACATCATACATGGGCCGCCAAAGAAATTTCTTGAAGGCTATTTTCCCCAAACACAACCACTTTCACCGCCAACAGCACCTACCAATCCAACCTCAATCGCCTCCTCGCTTCCCTCACCTCCAACGCCACTCGCAGCACGGGGTTCTACAACACCACCGTGTTGGCTGGGAACTACGTCGACACGGTCTATGGCCTCTTCCTCTGCCGGGGCGATCTCTCCGCCGACGCCTGCCGAGACTGCGCTGCCGACGCAACCAAAGACGTGGTCGATCGCTGCCCCAATGAGAAAGTGGCCGTGGCTTGGTACGACGAGTGCATGTTACGGTACTCAAATCAGGATATCTTCTCCCGCATGGTCACCGACCCTAACCTTAACCTGATGAACACACTGAATATATCGGAGCAAAACCGGTTTGAGCTGCTGGTGAGGACAACAATGAACGACTTGGCAAGTGGGGTTTCACATGTTGGGTCTGGGGCCAAGAAATTTGGGATGAAAGAAGCGAATTTCACAGCGTTGCAAACGCTGTACACCCTTGCCCAGTGCACGGCAGACCTGTCGGGTTCCGATTGCAATAGGTGTCTCCAGATTGCGATAGCGAATCTGCCGGGTTGTTGTGGGGGAAAGCAAGGGGCCAGAGTTCTGTTTCCTAGTTGTAACCTTAGGTTTGAAGTTTACCCGTTTTATCAGTCCCTACTCACTAGCACCTGTACCTCCACCTCCTGGATCAGAAACAACACCCACAGGTAAAAATCAATGCAAGTGAATATTGTTTTATGGCAGGAAAAGATCAATCTCAGCGGGTTGGATAATTAATTGCATTGTTGTTCCGAATTTCCTCTCTCGATTGTGGCTATTCATTACGCCTACCGCTTTCTGATTAGTAGGAGAGCAAGAAAAAAGTACAATTATACGAACAAGAAAATGGTAAAAAATAGATAATTTGATTTTGTGCACTCTTATATTTTCTAATGTTACCTTGTAGTTGCTTACACCGTTTTGTTGTACAGCTGCTAATGATTTCACACTGTAGAATCCTTGCAATTTGTCTTGCTTACAATTGAACTTGCCAACAACAAGTTTTCAGATGATAATTAAGCTAGGTGGAAGGCGGATTCGGTGCAGTTTACAAGGTACAAGATTCTTTACATTGTTTGTTTAGCTTTTTTTTTTTTGTTAGTATCTACTCATTTAAATACACAGCAATATAATTTTGTGCATCAATTCTGACATTAAGCAGAAGCTTTGATGTTTAGATTATATGAACTTGTAAATGTAATTCTTCCTAATCTAGTTTATAAGTACATTTTCAGGGTATACTTGCTAATGGAACAAGAAAAGCTGTGAAGAGGCTTGTCGAGAACTTCTAGACAAGGAAAGAAGAATTTAAAACTGAAGGTTTTATTGTAGCCAAGCTCCAACATAGACAATCTTGTACAGGCTATTGGGATTTTGCTTGCAAGGAGAAGAAAAGATCTTGTCCGATTTGTGCCCAACAAAGCCTTGACTACTTTTTATATGGGTTTTGTCCCTCATGAACAAATGTCTAATTTTCTGCAGTCAATATGAAATGCGAGTATTTATTCATTTGATTTTTTTTTTCAGTTTAAATGAATAAGTTAATATTTATTACTTGAGTTGATTAGTTCTAATCTGAATATGAGTTTTGGAATGAATCTACAGCAGCTGCAAATCAGACAACTAGATTGGTGCAAACCGTTATAATATTATTGGAGGGATGCGCTGAGGACTTCTTCTATCTTCACGAAGATTCTCGACTTAGTAATTATATCATCCGTTGATCCTTAAAACCAGTAATGTTTTTGTTAGAATGAAGATAAGAATTTGCAAAATTTCAGATTTCGGAATGGCAAAGATTTTTGGTGTTGATCAAACTCAAGGAAACACCAGATAGGGTTGTCGGCACATAGTAAGTTTTTTAATGTTTTGCCCATTTTGCAACAAAAAAGATTTTTGTAAAAAAAGACATGGTTTGAATTAACTACTGTTAAGGGAAAAACGTTTTATTAAAAAGGCCATTCTAATATAAAAGAAATTCACCTTTAGAGATTGCATACCTTTCACTCCAACCTTATTGAATGTTTTGTCGATTAATTTGTTAATTAAATATTTATGTGCAATATTGCACTGTTTATTATAATTAATATTGTTGTGCGGTTTATAGTGGTTACATGGCTCCGGAATATGCTAATGCCATGGAAATTCTCTGTAAAGTCGGACGTTTATAGTTTTGGTGTCCTAATTCTTGAAATTATTAAGTGGCAAAAAAGTCGTTCTTGTCTATGAATCAGATGGTCAAGGAGACCTTTTGAGCCATGTGAGTAGTAATGAACCAAATATCTGATTTTGTTTTCCCTATAATATATTAATGCAAACATCATCACATCCCTTTAAATATTGTATCATCACTTGTCCAATTGGTGCAGGCCTGGAAACTTGGAAGCTAATGGAACGCCCCTTGAAAGTGTGGATCCAAATTTGGAAATTCTTCCTCAATGAGATCAAGTCATCAGATGTCTCCTATCGCGTACTTCTGTGCAGGATGATCCAACTGAAGAACAACGATGCATCCATAGTTCTCATGCTTAATAGTCAAATCGTTTTCCTTGTTTTGCCATCACCTCTTCGACAACCAGCATATTCCTTCAATAGTCGAATAGGGCAAAAGCCATTAAATGAAGCTGGAGTCAAATCGAATCTACAAGCAAATCAATGCATTGTCTGTCAATGAAGCATCCCATTACTGAATTAATACTCGATAGCGGTGTGTAGTAAGGGCTTCACGATCGAGAATTACTAAATATTTATTAATCATGGTACTGAACGTTAGTCCGTGATGTTATGAGTATTTAAGAATTCAGACTTCATGAATGGGGTAATAAGCTTGGGAATCCATATGTATAATTGTTCCAGCAATGGCAGATTCGGAACTCATTTTTGATGGGGCAAACCTAAAATGTAATAATAATAAATATTATTATTATTTTTATATTGTATTACTTATTTTTATTTTTTCTGTTTTCTTTGATATATATATGCTTATGCCTATGTTCTTCCTGCTACACAAAAAATATGATTGATAATATAATTCAAAATAGAAACAAATAACGCAACTAACTAGATATCATAAATATAAGTGGAACGATCGTCGTCATGTTTGTTCGAAACTCTAAACTCAAGAATTTAAACCATTGGTGCTTTAGTTTTTCACCTTCACGGAGGAAGTCAAATCATGGATCCCATATTGTTGTTTGGCAAATAACTTTAATTTCTATCCTTAAAAAGGAAACTCCCTTTCAATACATTACAAATAATATTTTTTATTTTTTTTTCTCACAAAAAATTAAAATTTTAATTCTTACTTATAATCATATCAAATTAATTTTTACATTTTCCATAACAAAACCTTTTCCAAACAATGAATCATTATGTATCGACCTATTT
>FXXK01000577.1:61844-73244 GCA_900184695.1 Betula pendula
AGAAACCATCCAAGTTTCCCTTGGTGGATTTAATTCCCAAACATGGAAAAAAACGGAGTAAGATTGCCATGCTTAGGTTTCCCTAGCCCTTTATTCTTATTATTTCAATTTAATCATTTATATCGTTCCATTAACAATATCTTTTTAGGAATTGCTTTTTAAACATAGTTTACCAATCCTCGTGGGAATGATCTCGTATTTGCCGTCTATACTATCGTTTTGATCTTGTGCACTTGCGAGTAAAACGTGCATTTATTCGCCTATTTATTTAGGTGGATAATTGTACAATAGTATGCTAAGCAAGTGGGGTTTGGGGTGGTACATCAAAGAAGTAAAAAAAATCCAGACGGGAGTGTTAAATACTTCACCCTTAGATGTGCTCGTTTCGGCAAGAAACAAATGGACCCAACAAATATTGGGAAGCCAAATCCAACAACAAAAATGGGCTGTGAGGCTAAGATCAATGCACAATTGAGAGATGGAGCATGGTTTTTCACAACTGTAGAGGTTAACCATAACCATGCTTTAAGCCCCAAGAAAGCAAGATTTCTTCGCTGTAATAGGAAGTTAGGTGCTGACGCGAGAAGAAGGCTTGAATTAAATGATATGTCTGGGGTAGGTCTGAGTAAGAACTTTAACTCTCTCGTTGTTGAAGCGGGAGGGTATGAGAATCTTCCATTCCTAGAGAGAGATTGTCAGAATTTTATTGCCAAGGCAAGACATCTTCGGCTGGGCAAAGGGGGTGCTGGAGTACTTCATGACTATTTTAATAGAATGCGAGAAATTAATGATGGCTTTTACGCTGTGATGGATTTGGATGACAATTCTAGGCTTAGAAATGTGTTCTGGGCTGATGCACGCAGTAGGGCAGCGTATGAGTATTTTGGGGATGTCATTACATTTGACACGACATATTTGACTAACAGGTACGAAATGCCATTTGCTCCTTTTGTGGGAGTGAATCATCATGGCCAGTCAATACTTTTGGGGGCGGGATTACTATCGAGTGAGGATACAAACACTTTTGTTTGGTTATTTCAAACATGGCTGAAATGCATGAACGGCCGAGCTCCAACCGCAATTATAACATATCAAGATAGGGCCATGAAAAGTGCAATATCAATTGTGTTCCCTGGAGCCCGACATAGATTTTGTCTTTGGCACATTTTGAAAAAAACTCCCGGAAAAGCTTGGATCACATGCTCAATACAAATTTGGATTGAAGAGTGCCATACAAAGTAGTGTGTACGGCTCTCAAACATGTGCTGAATTCGATGACAGTTGGCAAAGTTTACTTGAAGAGTATAATCTTAAGGATAATGCATGGTTGTCTGGGTTATATGATGAGCGGACTCATTGGATACCGACATATCTAAAAGATACATTTTGGGCTGGAATGCAAACTATGCAGCGGAGTGAAAGTATGAATGCATTTTTTGATAACTATGTGCACTCAAGGAGCACATTAAAGGAATTTGTTGACCAATTTGATAATGCTTTGAGGAGAAAGATCGAGAATGAAAAAGCAGCTGATTTCAATTCTTTTAATGCTACCATTCCCTGCATATCCCATTATGCTATTGAGAAGAAATTTCAAGAACTTTACAACAACGCAAAGTTCAAAGAAGTCCAGCGGGAGTTTAGTTGCATGATTTATTGTCATTCCTGTTTTCTTAATAGTGAAGGTGCAATTTCTAAATATGAAGTGACTGATGAGGAAACAGTTGGTGACTACATAAAAGATGGAAGATTTTGTGTTTACTTCAATGAAGATGAGTGTGAAGTTAAATGCACTTGTGGGTTATTTGAAGTTAAAGGAATCTTGTGTAGGCATGCACTTACTATATTGAGCTTAAAGAAAGTTAAATCGTTGCCAACAAAATATATTCTTGACCGATGGAGGAAGGACTTGAAGCGAACATATACTTTCATTGAGAATAGTTATGATGCTTTGAGTTGCAACCCTGATGCTAAAAGATATGACCGCATGGTGAAAAAGTTTGGTGAAGTAGCAGCGATTACAGCAAGCTGTGAGGACCATTACTTGGATGTCATGCATTATGTAGAAATGTTAATGGGGAAATACAGTTGCTTAGGGTGTGAACCCACTTCACCTTCCATCACCTTCCAAGTGAATCTTCTAAAGGTAATGAAGCCACAGTGCAAACCAATAAGGTGCTTAGTCCTCTCATGGTTAAAACTAAAGGGAAGCCACCGTTTAAGAGAAAAGTGTCTACAGTAGAGAAAGTGGTGAAACGATTAAGGAACAAACAGCCGATCGACGACAATGCTAAAGAGAATGAAAGACCAAATAAGGTTGCTTATTTTTCTTCCCTTTATGTTTGTTTAATTATGTGTACTAATCATATGTACTTATCCAAACATTTCATGTGCATTGTAACACGTTTGATACATTTTTTAGCAGAAGACCTGCCAAGGAACTGAAGCTCCATTGCCTTTGACAATTGATACTCAGGATGGTCATATAATAGGAACACAGAATAGTGTAATTACTCAGGTAAACAAAGCGATTAGTGAACTTGCCCTCAAGTTCTCATCGATTTATATATAAATGTATGTTTAAGAGTCAAAACTATTGAATAATTGTAGGGTTCTCAAGAAATCACAAAGACGCTTTTAGCCCCGAGGGAGAAGTTGGCATCTGTACCTGCTAGTAGTGGCAGTGGCATTGTTGATTTTGTAATGTCTTGATTATAAGAACCTAGATTAATAAATCTCCGTTTTTTTTTCTTTTGCTCCTAGTATTGTCAAATTACATTGTTATGACCTTGCTATTCTCCATTTTATATTTTCTTTTTTAACTTTCTCTCCAGTTTTATATAATTTATACGGGTTTTTTTTTTCTTTAAATGGCTAACTTACTAAGTTGTTCTACCGCAGGATATGGGTTTAAACCTATTTGACTAGGCGATTTCGCACACTGTTTTGTTTTTTTGAAAGCATTACTCTTCTGTACAGCTAATGACATTATTAGATTTTACGAGATTTTGGGTCTGTAATTGGCTGAGTATGGTTTATGGTTTTTGTAAGTGTTTAATATTTGGAATGTTGCATGGTTTTTGTGAGTGTAGGAAAGTTGTAATGATGTGTGGTTTTTGTTAGTGTAGGAAAGTTGGAATGATGTATGGTTTTTTTGGGCGTTTAAGGAAGCCACTTCTGGCTACAACAGATAGTTTCATTCATTGTTAACAACCAGGTATTTCCAAATCTGTTGTTAAGCTTTACTGTATGAACATGTCAATATTTATTTCTATTATATTTGATTTGGATAGCACATTGATAGAATCGTTTTCTTATTATTGTTAATTCTGTTTTTCAATAGGTAACGCATAGCGATTGGACCTGTCGATTCAACATAAATGAGCTTGAAGAGCTAGAAGTCAATTATTTTATATTTTTTCTCCGAGGTAAGCTGTGAATGTTGTGGTCTATTATGGATATTTCAGTTTATTTGATTATCGCTCATACTCTCGTTGGTTGAACCTCAATGTATTGTTGCATGTTCGTATGAACTTTACTCTTGGTATTGATAAGAAGTTAGATATTTTTTTTTTCCGTACATTAAATCTATAGCATAACGTTGTTTAGATAATGTATCGAAAACACAAAGAACAAAGGTCCTGGAAATGGTTGTTTCAAGGCTCATGTAATTAGTCGTTTATGTTTCAAGTACACATTAATTTAAGTACTTTTTTGGGTTCGTGTTTGTTTTGCTAAACAAAATAGTAGGCTTTCATACAGTTTTATGGATATGTTGGCTTGTTCAGTTCATTTGTCTTGTCTTGTTGCTTTGTACTTTATTTACATTGATAAAATTCGGGGACTAAGTTCTTGACGAAAGTTCAAAAGATATGTTGTTAATAGTTAAATGTTTGAAATTATTGCAGGGATCCCATGAACGAAGGAACATGTTGGAAGGTCTAGGAGCCTAGTGGTTATGTGTTGATTTTGTTTGATGCTGGTTGATATTGGAAGTTGGATGTTGGTTATCCAAAGTTCAGTTTGATGATGTTATATTATACAAGTTAGAAACTGAATACTAGATTGTAGTCTCAACAATGTATTTTTGTACCAATTTGTAATGTTTAGATGTTTTTTTTTAATGAATATATGTTTGTGTTGCAATACACTACTTGAAAATCAGTGAAGATATGTTAAGATGTGAAAAACACGATCCAACTCCAAACAACACCTACAAGAGGGGTTGAATAGGTGTATAATAGAATAATGCAAAATTTAAAAATTGTCCAAGAATCGAAGCATTCACCAAAAATATAAAAGCAATAAATCAGACAACACTTTTTGATTTTGGTGATGAAGTTGAAAATTTTTGAAGAATTTCTCCAAAAGTAAAATCTGAAGATTGAATCATTCTCTTATTGCACTTTTAGCTCACACTAAGTTTTTCTCAAGATATATGTCTCACAGTGTAGCTCCTAAAAAAATCGAGTAAATCATCCTATAAATAATAGTCAAAAAAGTTCATGATGAAGAAAGGTTTGCATGAGCACTTTTTGACAAACCAGACAAGAACGTCGGAAGGTGGTTGGATGACCTTGGGAGTGCATCACTGCCTGAATTTGTCGTACCTTATTGAATTTTTGTGCACCGTCCGGCGGTTCTTGGGACGACCTTGGACGGTGCGACACTGCCAGGATTTTTTTGTGCACTCGTCCGTGACGTTTGGGGGGGGGGGGGGTGGGGGTTTTGAAACGACCTTGGACGGTGACACGCATGGAATTTGTGTAAGTTGAATTTTTGGCACCGTCCGGAGACGGTTCTTGGGACGGACCTTGGAGGTGCACACTGCCAAGAATTTTATGTGCCCGTCTCGGAGGTGCTTGGAACGACCTGGACATGTGCACATCTGCCTGGAATTTGGTAAGTTGAATTTTGTGCACGTCCGAACGGTTGCTTGGGTACGACCTTGGGCGGTGCACATGCTGGAATTTTTTGTGAATCGTCCGGACGGTTCTTGGGCGCCTTGGGACGGTGCACACTGCTGGAATATTTTTTTTTTTTTTTTTTTTTGTGCCCGTCGGAGGTTCTTGGGACGACTTGGACGGTGCACACTGCTGGAATTTTTTTGTAAACGTCCGGACGGTAATCATATGGGACCGCCTTGGAGGTGCCACTTGCCATGGAATTTTTGAGTTATTTTTGTGCACCGTCCGAACGGTTCTTGGACGACTTTGGGACAGTCACACTGTCTGGATTTTTGTCAGTTATTTTTTGTGCACCGTTCAGCCACGTTTTGGGACGACTTTGGGAGGTGCACCTGCTTTGGATTTTTGAGTTACTTTTTTGTGCCACCGTCCGAGGTTTTGGGACGAACTTTGGGACGTGTCGCTATCAATGTCTGGATTTTTTGTCAATTTATTTTTGCACCGTTCGATGAGGTTCTTAGGACGCTTTGGACGGTGGACACGCTGGATTTTTGAGTTATTTGTGCCCGTCCGACGTTCTTGGAGGACTTCGCCGTGACACTGCTTGGAATTTTTTGTGCACCGTCTGGACCTCCATCCAAAGTAGGAAATTTGTGGTTTGGAACGACTTGGCGGTGCAACAATTTGCCTGGATTTTGTGTAGTTGAAATTTTTTGTGCACCGTCCGGTACGGTTATTGGGACCTTTGGACGGTGCACACTGGCCTGAAATTTTTGTGCACCGTCCGGACGGTGCTTTGGGACGACCTTGGGACGGTTGAACTGCCTGGAATTTTTGAGTTTTTTTTGTGCACGTCGAACGGTTTCTTGGGACGACCTTGGGAAGGGTGCAGCCTGCCTGAATTTTTTTGTGACCGTCCGGACGGGTGCTTGGGACGACCTTGGGACGGTGCACACTGCCATGGAATTTTTGAGTTTTTTTTTGTGCACCGTCCGACGGTTCTTGGGACGACTTGGACGGTGACTGCCTGGATTTTTTTTGTGCACCGTCCGGAACGTGGGGCCCTTTTTGGGACGACCTTGGGACGGTGCACACTGCCTGATTTTTTTGTGCACCGTCGGACGGTTTTGGGACGACCTTGGCGGCGCACACTGCCTGATTTTTTTGTGCACCGTCCGGACGGTGCTTGGGACGCTTGGGAGGTTGACACTGCCTGGAATTTTTGAGTTATTTTTTTTGTGCACCGTCCAAAGACGGTTTTGGGACGGTACCTTGGACGAGTGCACACTGCCTGGATGTTTTGTGAACCGTTCCGGACGGTTTGCTTGGACGACTTGGACGGTGCACACTGCTGGGATTTTGAGTTTTTTTTGTGCACCGTCAGAAACGGTTTCTTGGGACGACCTTGGGGACGGTGGACACTGCATGGTTTTTGTGCACGCGTCGGAAGGTGCTTGGACGACCTTGGGACGGTGCATGCTGGATTCTTTTTTGTGACGCCGGACGGTTCTATGGGACGACCTTGGACGGTGCACACTGCTGGATTTTTTGTGCAGCCGTCGGACGTTGCTGGGAGACCTTTTGGGACGGTGCCACTGCCTGGAATTTTTGAGTTTTTTTTTTTGCACCGTCCGTAACGGTTTGTTGGGCGACCTAGGGGACGGTGCACATGCCTGGATTTTTTTGTGCACCGTTCTTTAGGACGCCTTTGGGACGGGTGCACACCTGCCTGGAATTTTTGAGTTTTATTTTTTGTGCCGTCCGAAACGGTTCTTCTTGGGACGACATTTGGACGGTGCACCCCTGTCTGGGATTTTTTTGTCAGTTATTTTTTGTGCAACATTCGGACGGTGGCCACTGCTGGAATTTGGTATGGTGAATTTTTGTGCACCGTCCGAACGGTTTCTTGGAGGAGCTTGGGAACCGTGCACAACTGCCTTGAATTTTTTGTGCAACGTTTGGACCATCATTCCAAAATAGAATTTTTCCATCAATTACAAAAGTTTTGAATCACTAACACATTAAATCGAACTAACAATATCCCCATTTGGCAATTCGATTGAAATAACAAAACAGAACTTGTTTATACCAAAAAAAAAGAACAAGTTAATTCCTTTAAAAAAAATTAAACCGATACAAGATTGTCCAGGTAAACATTCCCACAAATCAAGAATAAAGTATTTAAAAAAATTACAAGGAACTATATGTTTTTGTCACGAATAAAAAATACATCCCACATCATCAAAATATTCATGACGCCGCTTGCCCGAGCCTAATTACCACTGTCATCATCAAGGCATCAGTTCACAGCTACCAGCATCGGAAGAAGGACTGCCGCCACATCATGAGCCGAAGAGGCTGGGGTATAACACACACACAACCATGAGTGAAAGAAGCCCTCAAGTCCGGGACAGCCGCGAGTCAACAGATGAAAGTTGTGTCTGAATCGTCGCATATGAAGTTCTGAAAATCCAGCTGCATGGATTGTGAAACACCCATAATCCCCTCCAAGGGTAGCAGAATCAACAGTAGGGGTAGTAGCCAGGGGCAGATCGAGGCGGAGCCGAGGTATCATCAGTATCCCCATGGCGATGGCGCTTGGTTTGACCGAGGAGCGACGAATAGTGTTCAAGGAAAAAGGTCCACGAGGGGCCTGAACTGGCTCCGAACGAGAGATAGGAACATCAAGCGCAAGAAGAATACGGGTAATAGGCCGCGGATAAGCAATATAGCCTTTTTATTATGTTTTACCTCCCACCAATAATCTCCAAAGCAAAGAAGCAAAATCAATTGAACAACCTGTCAATAGTGCAATATACAAAAAACCCGAGAAAAGGATATCAGAGTGATGCTCCACGGGATAGGGTTGTTCAAAACAATCCGAGATAAAAGAGCAACATGAGGGGTCATGTCACCGTCTGGAACGAGTGATTCTGCTGATCCAACCACCCGTCGAGTTAAACGCTCGACAACGATCCACTTGTTTGAAACACTCGGATCAGAAAAGGGATACCCAGGTTAGCAACCGAGGAATGCCGGTAAACTCACTGATGACATCGGGAGTAATCCCGAACCTCATGACCACGGACATGAGAAACCAGGCAGGGAGAATCACTGTTATTATGGTAATGACATTGTGTAAAACTCCCTAACAAGATCCGGGTAAACAATGACCGGAGCACGAGAGAAAAATTCCATTGTCGGGAGCGAAAAATGGTCGGAATTAAATTAAATGGGGCCTGTGTGAGTTCAGAAGAATTACGCCGTTCAAATGACCACAGTTCGTTTCTTGGAACTGGGATTCATAAGTGCTGGGCCTGTTCAGAAAGAAACGCGCTCGAACTCAACAGCGGTATCCTGGGAAGAAGGCGTAGCAGCGCCTTGCCTTTGCCCCGCATGGCCCGGGTCTTTCGAGCACGTAAATCTCGCCCGGACATATCTACAAAGAGACACGAATCAAGAAAGAACTAGGTTCCATAAAATCAAAGAGCTGAAAGGACCAAAAATATGATAGCGTAAGACACAATGGGCAAAAATGTAAACAAATTCCATTCTTATGACACGGATTTGGACAAAGAGAGCTTTGCCTAAATGTACAATGAAAGAGACATAGAAGATGAAATAACATGTACAAATCTCTCCAAAACCGACAAGACAAAACACAGGCAACACCATACTTCCACTCCGAAGTCATGCAATTTAAAGAAAAACAAGACCCAAATGTTTAACAATAGTCCAAACAGTTAACAGAAAACACAGACACGGCAAAATTACTCCAGGCGAACATTGTCTAAAGTGACAAATCAGCCACAAAGAAAAAAACAAACTAAATAAACAAATATGAAGAAAACTCGTGTCTAAAGAGCCCACATCTCACATACATGATAAAAACAAGAATAGAACCGCTAAAATTCAAAAATCAAAATCAAAACGTTGCTCCTAAATGACAAATCAGCAAACAAAGAGAAGAAAAACAATTAAAACAAGAATAGTGAAGAAATAGTGTTAAAAGACCCCATTCAACAACATGATAAAACAAGAATAGAAACCCTAAAAATCAAAAATCCAAAAATCAAACGCCATTAAATGCAAATCAGCAAAAAGAGAAGAAAAAACAAACTAAATAAAAATATGAAAACCGTGTCTAAAAGACCCCATTCAACAATATTGATAAAAAAAACAAGATAGAACCTACAAAATCAAAAATCAAAAATCAAACGTTGCTCTAAATGAACAAATCAAGCAAACCAACAGAAGAAGAAAAACAAATAAATAACAATATGAAGAACTTCGTGTCTACAAAGACCCAATTCAACAACATGATAAAACAAGAATAGAAACCTAAAATCAAAATCAAAAACAAACGTTGCTCTAAAATGAACAAATCAGCAAAAAAGGAAGAAAAAAAAACTAAATAACAAATAGAAGAAAATAGTGTCTAAAAGAACCACATTCAACAACATTATAAAAACAATAATACGCCAAAATAAAAAAAATAAAATTCAAACGAAACCAACAAAAAAAAAAAAACAAAAAAACAAAAAGGAAGGAAGAAAACATCCCAACCAGTTGATAGTCTGAGAGCAGGGAAGAAATGGAAACACCGGTGCTTGAGAAGGTCACAGGAAAGAAGGAAAAAAAAAGATGGAAGAAATAAGGGAAGAGAGAAAGAGGCACGGCGCAGACAGTGTTTTGGGAAGAGAGAAAGAGAGAAATAGAGAGAGGAGAAATTCAAACCGTGAAATGGTTATAAAAGCAAAAAATGAAACGGTTAAAAAAATTTTAACCGTTCAGAATTTTAAGTAAAACACATGGTCCGGACGGAGTGATACACCGTCCGGACCATGACAAAAAAAAAAAAAATCTCACACACAATAAAAAAATTAAAAAATAAAATTTTCAACAGCAGCCAAATAACACAAACATAAAAACACACACAAGAAATATATAAGAAACCCACACTTGAACATAAGTAGATGTTACAAATCATACATAAGAATCACGAGATGAATGAATTTAGGCTTAATCATTTGAGGCTTAATCTCAGGGAAAAACTGCAGCAGTGTTTAGAAGCTAGGTTGAACTAGCGTATTGGTCAATTTCACACAAACACAAGTTGATTTTGCTCACAAGGTGGCTTAACAAACACTCACCCTCGCAGTAAAGCTTAAGACAAATAAAAGCAGATAGTGCATTGAGATAAGCAACTGTATAGTGTCCCACATATGTTCTTGCTTGATGAGAGTTAAGCAATTCATTGAAAAGATAATCATCTCATGTATAGAATGCAAAAAGTGGAAACACCATCAAGAAGTAGAATTCAAGATAAATCCATAGGATATGAAATGTGGATGATATTATGCTTGAGAATAGGAGTGCAAAGATGGATTCCCAGAACAAAACAAAAAATATAAAGATTGTTGATATGATTTTATATTGCATGTATCTTCGTGATAGAGATTACAGGATCAAGTTCATGACCTCGTACAGGCGGAAATAGCCTCTACCATTGAGGATATGTGATTCTTCCCAACTGTATATAGCAGCAAATAAAATGTTTACTCCTTTTTTCTTGCTAAGTTATTCCTCTACTTAGGTATATGTGCGGGAAAGTGAAATCATAACGCGAATAATTTTTAATGATCACACATTGTTCTCCTATGATTCCATGCAAAATTAGCAGCACCAGCTTATTGAAATTTCCTAATTTGGCATTTTATCCTTGCACACAAGGAATGAGCAAGTGCAAACTTATATTGAGATTATCATCAATCATATACCAATCTTTAGTTAAATTTGTAGGTTTCAACAATGTTGCTTTCACTTACCAAAAAAATCATTGCAAATTCCAAGACAACCAACAATGGCCACACATTGACAAATTGCACTGAAGAGTAGAAAAGCTAAGCATAAATCATATTAAAAAGTAGAAATCTATCTTCATACACTAAGTGGCTACTAATACACCAATAGTAAAGCTAAGTAGTGCACAAGATACAAATACAACACAAATGAGTTAAAACAATAAAAAACATTGCAACATTTCTTTAATCTTCGATTGAGTTGCCTTGGTTCGTTCTCATCTTCATCTTCATCCGGAGGCAACTAAAGTGGGCATAGTGGCTGCAATGAATCGTTAAGATCAAAATATCAACTTTAGAGGCCACAAACACAGTGTTTCAAGTAACTTAGCAAAATAATAAATTACAAAACCAATTTTCTCAAATAGCAAAAGATGTCATAATAAGGAGTTTAAATCAATCAAAAAACTTCGAGATATATCACACCAAGTTAGACATAAACATGAAGTTGTTCAAAAAAACAAAAGCAATTAGATTCTATTCATCCAAACAACACGAAGTTGTTCTTATCATTGTCACTGAAAACAAAATTGAAAAGCCACCATTTTCGTTCGCCTCCTATTCCCTGCTATCTTTCATTACTAATAATTTCAATAAATAAAATACTAGTGCCCTTTTTGCTATACCTTCAC
>FXXK01000577.1:135373-152146 GCA_900184695.1 Betula pendula
TAGTTACAGCTTTGGAAGGGTATGGTTTGCAAAATTGAAGCCCCATAATGGTAGAAATACATAAAATGCAACTAAAAAACAGACATGTATATAGGTAGGTTTACAACATTCAAATTTCTAATACATATACATACAAAATAAAAGTTTTAAGAAGCCATCAGATCACAGTTATATTATTATATTATCATAGTGAAACAATACGAAAATAGTTCTTTTGATGTTCTGTGAGCAAATCAACTAACCATCCTGTCACAAGTTGAAAATGGTTGCAGAGACAAGGGTTCTAAAGGCACAGAGCATGTTTAAGACATTGTTCAAAACAGATTGTATTAGTTTAAATTAAGTTACCTTTATTTTTCACTAGGCAGTAGTATCAATACCCACAAAAACCAAGAATTGCTAAGAGATTAATAATTGAAGAGTTTGTTATATGAATTCTGAAGTCTGTATTTTTCCAAGTCCCAACCCATGTTCAAGGCACAACAAGAGCCCATATATATCTAAGCCTGCAGGTCACAGGGACTCCGAGCCTTAACACCAATGTGAAAACAGAGCAAGTTATGTAGCCACACGATTCCATAGAATACAAGCAATGTAAACAGCATGTTCACGGAGAATTTCAACAGTAACGGATCAAATCTTAGTATTTGACAGCCAAAAAAATAAAACTAAAATCTCCAGGACATGCAATTAGAAAGAAAACACAAACTAAAATTTTCCAGAATTCAAAACTTACATCTTCGATGCTCGTGCTGTGATTGGTAGCATTCTTATGGTACTCAAATACGTTGTATATAAAAACAGGAACATGATAATAAGTGCTAGCATTCTTATGATATAATTCTTCATTAAATTTTACAGTACATGTTCGCGTTTCCAGTTGTCGATCCTGTGACAAGGGAAAAACATTTTCAATAAGAAGTTTGTGGACCTTATTTTCTTCCCTTGAAAAGGTAAATTAACAAAGCTATTGACATTTATCTCAAGGTAAATTAACAGATTGGCCGGTTGAGTTCTCAGATTTGCCATAATTGACACTATAATTAACAACCCTAGGTCTCGATGCTTCTTTAGCTGGATTTACAAGATGACGAATCAGAAACCAGAGATGAATTGAAGGATGAACAATGCACTTTAAGTGATAATCGAAAATTTTGTGAACCAAACAACAAGCAAAATCGTACAAGGACCTAGAAATCCTTCTGTATCTCCGGGAGCATGTCGGCACTCTTGACAATGACGCGCTTGCCGGAGGGAGGAGTGGTGGCTGCCGCCGACAAGGGCTTCTGGTCGTCGGAGATCGGCGGCATCACCGTCAGACGTCCCTCGATGCTCCTGATCTTCGCGTCCTCGCTCATTTTCACTTCCTCTCCACTCCTTCGCTCTCTCAGTCCGTGTTGTCGATATGGGTGAGAGTGAGTTTTTTACTGTGTTTCATTAACTTAATCAGGAGCGCTTTTACGTTTTACCATATACTAATCAGAACATATCGTCGACGACGGTAGAATGTCGTCGCAGATACTTAAGCATATCTGCAACGATAAATTCGCATAGTCGCATATATGCTCTTTTATTATTTATTTATTTATTTATTTATTACAAATATGTATTGAATAAAGGTTTTTTAAAAAAAAAATTTAAGTATGATATTTGCAATAACATTATCATGTCGTCGTAGATATGTAAATGTTATTCTTTATAATTTAAGTATTGTATCCGCAACAACATTATTATGTCGTCATCGATAAATATTAAATAAAGGCCCTTTTATATAGTATCCGCGATGACATTATTCAGTTATCGTGGATATGTACTTGTTCGTGATGACCACATTTAGTACAATTATGTTTTACTTTTAACGATGACCTTTGTCGTTGGTAAAAGTAATATGTCATTACAAAAAACTTCCAACACATGTATTCATGACGACACATTTACGGCGACCTAATTGTCGTCGTTATTATCAACAATTTTTAAATTATTTACGATGGCTATAGAATGTCGTTAGGGATAGCTGATTATTAGCGACAACAACGAAATGTCGTCGCGGATAACAAGTTATCAGTGACTACTTTTATGTCATCGCTATTCAAGTCGTCGCTAAATACCAAAATTCTTGTAATGTTCCCACGATTCCCAATTCTGCACAACCCATTCTTCAAAACAAAGAAAGAATAAAAAATAGTCATTCTTCAAAATTAAGAAAAGAATGTAAAGTGTATTTCAAAAGTCGTTCTTGAAAATAGAAACAATGGAGTTTTTCTTCAAAATTTGAAGCAAATTTTAGAGGATCTATTGTGATGCTCTGATAGAAAAGATGTGGCCGGCTGATTTGTATATTCTGGCCGGTCTTGATGTTATAGAAGAGAAAGGAGGGGTTGGTGGTTATTAACGGATTAACTCCGGACAAGGATTCACTAAAAGGGATGACTTTTCTTTTCTTTTTATCTTTTTGCTATTGATTTGTCGGTTTCTTGGATTTTAATCTTAGTAAAAGGAGGTTTTACTTAATATTTAAATGAAACAATTAAATATGGTATATACATGGCATCTCACGCGAAGCATCAAATCATAAACTATGAAAATTTTGAGGAAAAGAAATGCATCAGATCACCAAATGGTTGAACCAAGTAAACTGTTTTATATCATTGCTGCGGTTGCAATTGGAGCTGTACGTATGCTTACTACTCTTTCTAATTTTTTTGTAGAGGTAGTTTGGCATTTCAATTATCTCTTAAGCACAGTTTTAGAATATTAAATCATGTAGCACCTACCCCTGAGAGCCGCACAATTTTAATTTTCTTGTAAAAGTATTTTGGTATTTCAACTATCTGTTAATCATAATTTAAAAATATTAAATCATGTAACACTTACCTATTGGGAGCTGTACAAGAAGGGCTTAGACGGTGAGAACTGCATAGTACTCTTTCAAGTCCGACTAAACCATAACTTAACCCACCAATTCTTGTGAATTTCTTCATTGATGTTGTATTGAGGAGATCAATTACATGGAAAATAATAGCCTTGGCAGTGTTCTATTTGGTGAGTATTACTTAATTATGCTCAGCTGTGAAATATTTTGAAAAATAATAAAATATAAATTTTCCTGTTTGGCAGTTGTTAGAATTAGCCTTCTGGTTTTTGATTTCTCCTTATATTTCCAAAGTTCTTGGGTTGTGTTCCCTTTTTATGCAATTTCAATGAATGCCATTAATTATCCACAAAAAATAAAAAATAAAATAAAATAAAATTTGAGTTGGGTTAGAGTACCTTATTGTAGTTGTAGATCCAGAAAACACTCAGCTTAAGCTGGACTGGCCTACGGCTACAAGGCTTAAGATCTGTATTGGGATAGCAAGAGGTCTAGCTTCTCTCCATGAAGAATATTTTTGGTGACATATGCACCAAAAATTCTTCACTTCATTCAATAGCAAATATGGGGCACATGGCCTTACTGAACGCTTGCGACTGTCTTATATTTCCATTGAATGAAGTCAAGAATTTTTGTGAGCGGAAGTAACAAATAAATCTTCTAAATATTAGAATTGAACAAAGTAATAATATTCAGAGGATAGTCTCTAAAATATCATTTTAAAAAAGATAAATAATAATTTAAAATTGTCTTAAATGATATAAATATTTGGAAGTGCGTTAATAGAGTATTTTTCGCAAAAAAAATTTTTTTTAGTAGGTTTTATGTTGTTCCACAGTTAATTAACCTCAAATACAACATAATGCATATTTGTTTCAATCAGTTAGTTTAAGAGTAAGAGTAATGACACATGTCAATTTTATGTCTCCCTTGTATTCATCAAAATTGATGTGACTTTTTAAATTACCATTGGATCAAAAGTCAATAATAATCTATCATAAATCCAATGATAATTTTAAAAGTCACATTAATTTTAGTGGACACAAGGTAGACTTAGAGCTTGACATATATAATTACTCTAAGAAGTGAACTTGTAATAGTTGACTATTGAATTATGATTCAATAGTAATTTTAAAAGCCACATCACTTTTGGAATAATTCAATGAAGACTTAGGTACTCGCTAAATTAGCGTGAAAAAAAAAATTTCTAAGAAATCAAATAATGCATTCAATCTCCGTTATACCAAAAAAAAAAAAAAAAAAAGTAATTTTAAGGTATTCAATCTAAATCCTAAATCACAAAAACCACACTATTGAATTTGGAAAATCACTATTTTCATTCTTCTGCACATTTCTTGTCCATCTCCTACAAGAGATGTGTAAATACACCATTCAAATTGTGGGAACCACATATGAGTTTCATAGTTAATGGTAGATTTTAAAAAAAGATGAATAAGATTTGTGTAGGATTGTGAATTTGAGGCTTGATTTTAAAAAAACATCTCATTGAATTTTGGTTTAAAATGTGTAAGATATAAAAAGAAAAAAAGTTTTAGAAATATTTTGCTGTTCTCTGAACTATGCTATTCTCAATGCAAGTTTCTATTCTATTATTCCCAGTTGTGGCCATAACGTTTACTGTTGTTTGTCACCATCTAGGATGTAAAAACATGAACAGACTCTCTGTCAAAGCAGAGTGCTCTGTCAAAGACGAAAATCAAAACACAAGTCCTCATAGAGTACCAAAAACAGTAGTCTAAAATACACACCCAATTGCCCAAATGGTACTTCTAAAACGCGTGGATGAGCAATCTCTCTGTAGAATGAGCAATGATGAGAAAAATGCATATCCACCTACAAATAGTACAGAGGAAATAGCATAGAGAAAACCAAACTGAAAAAGAAAAGAGTCCACTTCAATCATAACACGACATGGATTTTCTCAGATACATGTCGTTTTGAGGGATTCTATGCACTTTCTCTTCTTCTTCGGTCTTTGGAGCTTCATATCCAAAAAATGCAACAAATAGGATTTGATTCTCGTAGCACAAATTTGACCCTCCTCTCTTCTCTTCTTCAAATCTGGCTACTTCGAAAGTTGATTAAAAAAAAAAAAAAGTAAAGAAATTTATGATCTATTGCATATATTCAGTCAAACAAATAATTTAATTATAAGATTATCATGTACCAATATAACAAGAAATCAATTCTACTTTGTCATACAAAAACAGTAATTTTAAGCAATCAAAATTATGGAAGCATAATTGTTTTGCTAGATAAACAGGGGAGAGGGTAAAACTTAGTCCTTTCAATTCTCATTTGCTCAAATGAATGAATGTTGACTAACACATTGTCCATCCTTTAGATTTAGTGAAACTTCATCTTTCTTCTAATAGAAAATGATGACTTTAAAATATTATAATGTACATCTTTGATTGTTGGTTATGTTCAAGCATGCCAGAAGTCTTTGGCATGAGGAATGGTGTATGTTAGCATAACATGCAGATATAGTAATTATAGGTCCAAAATTACTACCGGCCCCAAAGTGTAAAAGAGTTGTCTTACTATTTGTTCTTTATGGATAAACTCTAGTATGTGCTTATTGTTCTGAACGAAAGGATAAAAATTTGATGTTGCAAAATTCAATGAAAAATCTATTCTTACTATTTTCATTCACAGTTAGGCGAATATGTGAAGTGATCATAGGACAGATCACTGTTAACAATGATGAAACAATGAAGTTCTTGATGGTAAATAACCTAATGAAACATCTTAGCAAGCTGCATATCCCACAAAACCTATCTGACTCCATCCCCTTAGAACTTAGAATACCCATTGGCGGGTACTTATAGGTCACTACAATCATTAACTATACCACTTCTAAATGTTACTATTATTATCTATCATAACAAAGCTATGGCTATAAACAAATCTCTTTAGGAGAGTCTCAAGACAGTTATATTACTTCAAAAGCATAAACATGAAAGAGCTATAAACAAACCTGATGTTCTCATAAAACTAGCTTCCTTGAGTGTCTCGTAGAAACTTCAGTTTGATCTTGTTGAGTGTGATTAAAATACTTTTTGCATCAATCCTCTGCTCACGTAACTCAGCACAACACTGTAAAGCCAATCCCATTATGGACGACATACAATTCTCCATAGAAGCATAATCTCTTTCGGTTCTCAAGAAATTGTCATCAACCAATCTAGTTATTGAAAGGGGTGATGATTCCTCTACCCAACGCTTCAAGCTCATTTCTCCAGCAAACATGTCATCAGTAGGTTTCTTTCTTGTGAAAATTTCCATCAGCAAAATACCATAACTATATACATCGCCTCTTGTAGAAACAATTCCTTCCGACCCATACTCTATTTGTAACATAACAACTAATCATGAGAACATAATTATGTATTGCACAATAGTGAATGAAAAAATTCCAAAGATATAAAGTGTTAAAATCAATATTCTACTAAAAAGCTATAGTTATTTGTGCATGCATGAGTAGAATGATACATGTGCAAGTTCTAGTTGTAGGTTAAAAACATCACCTGGTGCCATATACCCAATAGTAGCGAAAGTCATGGTTCGCATCATAGAATCCTCATCACCTAACAGCTTGGCAATGCCAAAATCAGCAACATGTGCGACCATATTTTCATCTAATAAGATATTGTTGGGCTTCAAATCACAATGAACAATAGGTGTTGAATAACCATAATGAAAGTATTCCATTGCTGACGCAACATCGATCATTATATTTAGTCTTTGTAAGATACTCAAAGAGCGGTCTTGAGAATACAACCACTTCTCTATGTTTCCATTAGGCATGTATTCTAGTACAAAAGCTTTCAAGTCCATGTTACTACACGTGCTAATGATTTTGACAAGATTCCGATGACGAATATTGCGTAGTATCTCACACTCTGTATCAAAACTCTTGAATGCCCTTCTACTGCCAAGTTGAAAACTTTTATTGCAACAATCATTCCGTCTGAAAGTGTTCCTTGATATACTGATCCAAAGCTCCCTTTACCAAGTAAGTTGTTTGAACTATACCCATTTGTTGCTTGTAAAAGTTCTCGTTGGGAAATCTTCTCCATGTCGCTAGTGGTAAGATTTTCCTCTACTCGAAGTTTTGCATTCCTTTTTTGGTGTCTTGTCCATACTAATACAAGAGCAACTACAAGCATTGTTAACCCAACTGTTGGTAATACATACTTTAGTGTACATGCTATTGCGGTCTTTTTTGGTCGAGAATCACCTCTTTACAGGGGGGAACTTGCAGTCGGAGTTCACCACAAAGTTCATCATTTGACATAAATGATGCAGCGAAAAAATGTACAAATGGTCCTCCTACAGGAATTTTTCCTCGTAATCTATTGAAAGAGACATTTAGATATTTGAGATATGAAAGTGCTTCTAAGGACTTAGGAATCTCTCCGGATAAATTGTTACTAGAAAGATCCAAAATTCCAAGCTGAGCAGTTCACCAAATGATTCTGGGATTGAGCCTTGAAAATGATTGTCCGCCAAGGAGAGATTAGCTATATCTTTGAGGCCATCAATTGTTTGTGGGATATGACCAGATAGTTGATTTGTTGATAACTCTAGTACTCTCAAGACCTTCAAATTTCCAATCTCCAATGAGAGAGGGCCACTTAGAGAATTTGATGAGAGGTAGATCTCCAAATATATGTAAGGCTCACAAGCTCGAGGGAATCATGGAAGTTAATTGGTTGAATTCTAAGTAAAGATATCTTAGAAAAGTGAGATTATTTACACATACAAGAATAGGTCCAGAAAGCTCATTACCATCTAAATGCAACGTGTACAAGCTCTCCAAATGACAAAGATCAGATGGGATGGGACCTACTAGTCTATTATCAGCAAGGGAGAGAGCTTGAAGCTTGTGCAATCTTCCCACAGTAGTTGGAATAGGTCCACCCAATTCATTGAGGTCTAGGGACAAAGTCATCAAATTGCTTAAATTTCCTATATCTCCAGGAATGTGTCCCTTAAGACTGCAATCAATTATGAAAAGTTGTTGAAGAGAAGTAGAGAGATTTCCAATGGAACTAGGAAGGATGCCATTCAGTGGATTACTTGACAAATCTGAAGTTCTTAGATATGCCAAATTTGATAAAGAAGAAAAAAAGTTGAACTCTGGAGTAGAATATTCAATGGTCAAATTGTTTTCTGATAGGTCAAGCCACTGGAGGAGCCTTAAATTACAAAGTGCTTTAGGAATTAAGCCCGAGAATGAGTTGTAGCCCAGATCTAGTTTAGTGAGTATTGAAGCATTGACGACAGAGCTAGGTATTGTTCCACTGAGTTCATTTTGTGCAAGAAAAAGATATTGAAGATTTGGAAGGAAGAGGCCTACATTTGATGGAAGATGGCCTGAGAAGTTATTGAGAGTCATTGCAATTTCTTGTAGTGTTGAGATATTAAAGATCTCAAATGGAATTGGACCAGTAAACTTGTTTAAACTGATACTAAAGGTCTCAAGGTTTTGTAGATTACCAATTTCACTTGGTATTGTACCTGGCAGAATATGAACAACCATGCATTATTATTCAAAACAAAAACTAATGTGCGTTAAATGAATCATAAATACAAGTGAACAGATGTCTACAAAACAAACCAAAACTTCAAATTGAGAGCTAATTAATAAATAAGCAACTCCGCCCACTATCCTCGTTTCGTACAGCTAGTTGGCCACATTGTCAGTTGAGCCTCTATTTTATTAGTTGAGCTATGTGGACAATCATGTTAATTTGTTATTAACATGAGCCATGGATGTGATATTTTGAAAGCCTTAGATTTCAATCGGCAAAGAAGAGGAGAAGAGAAAAAAGAAGAAAGAAAAAAGAAACTACAAAAGGTGAAGACACAAGTTTTTTAAGCTCACCCTTTGTCGTAAACTAATCAAATACCAGTTTGGTTAGTGTGTTCAATTGAGTCACCCAAAATGCATTTGTTGTTGTCTAAAGCGCTTTACGAAGGCAATACCCAATGAGCTTAACAAAGTAGTGACAATAGCATTTGTAATTGTCAGAAGCCGGTTCAAGAAGGCAATCGCCAGTGGCCTTAATTCGGTTACGTGGCCGTAGATTGTGGTTGATACTTTTCGGTTTTTCAGTGCAAGCCACATAGGGAATTAATTATATTGGGTAATAATAACATTATGTTTATGAGTTTTTAAGAAAAAAAAAAAAAAGGAAAGAAAAGGAGAGAGTCTAATTGTTGATTATGACGTATCTTACGTTTTAAATTACTATCAAATCAAGCTACATTCTAGAAATATTCGTTTTTCATCAGGTGAGATCTCTCTTGATTAATGTTTGGTAAGTCTTGCAAAAATTCAATAGAGTAAAAGACTTTCCAGGTAATCAGTCATGATATTTTGAACAACTTTTCGTCTAAAGTAAACAATTTTGTCGGTCATTGATCTGAAATTACATATTTATTTATTTTTCTTTTTTGAATCATCACTTATTTTAAAAGTTTGAGTTTGAATTATAACTTCATAATTCACTTCTATTTCAATTAAATATTCTACATGTTAGACCTCACCTACTAAGTAGAAGTTTAAGCCCATACATAATGAGGAGTGTTAGAATATAAATGATTAAATTTATCAATTTTCATCAGCTTAAGCATTTAAAATAAGTGATAATTTAACATGATATTAGAGAAAGAAACCCTAGACCCAGGGCTAGCTCGATAGATTTTGAAGCGTAACACAACAAGTTTAAGTGGGGCCCCTTTTTATATTTAAATATTAATAGAATTATATATTTTTTTTATTTAATGTTTATATTATATTTTGTATTTAAAAAATCATTGTTCTTACTTTTTAAGATGCAAAATTATTAATTAAGTTTTATATTCAAGTTATTCTAACATCTAATTTTCAATTGATAATATAAAAAATTCATTTAATCTTTCTTGTGACATTGTCAATCTTAAGTAGGATATTATCAATTTTAATTTTGAAAAAAATTATGTCTACAGAAGCAACTCTAACATGTATTGTCAATAAATTTTATAAGTCATACATGCATTTGGAAAAGAATCAAATCTTTTTTTATAATTTAATGGATAAAGATTTCCTCCAAACTAGGTTTGAAGAACTTCCTTCAACCCAGACTATAAAAATGCCATGTGTCCCTTTGCATGTGAGAAGTACATGCTTTTTCAAATTGCAAAGACAAAGTTGGAAGAAGACAATGCATTTTTTATAAAATTTCTTTCAACTTTGTCGTTGCAATATTTAAAAAAGTATGTGTTTTTCACATGCAAATAGATACATGACATTTTTATAGACTGTGTTGAAGGAAGTTCCTCAAATTCAGTTTGAAAGAAAACTCTGTCCTAATTTAATATGACAGTCAAAGCACTTTCTTCAAATTGTAAAATTTATTTGAAACTTATTTTCTATCAATTATTAAATATTGAATGACTTATCACTTAATTCAGGAATCTGAAATATTAAAACTTAAAGAAAAAATGAAGAGAAAAATATAAGTTATAAAGAGTGATTTGTAATGAAATATGATGTAAAACAAAACAACACAAAACAAAAAATGTTGGATTTTTTTTTTTTTGGGCGAGTAAAAAATATGTGTAATTGAGTAATTCGATCTATATGTAATGCACAACTGAAATAATGAGAATTTATGCACTCTTAAGACTTTTCATATTCTTCTAAACATTTAATTCAAATGAATGTTAGAGAAAAAATAATACACTTTCGAGACTAAAGACTTTCTATCTTCTTCTAATTATTTAAATGAAAAAGTTATGTATCTATATTGGAGATCTGGCTTATATGCATTAGTTTTACTGCCACATATCTGCGGTATTATTTTTGTATGGCTCAGATGTAGCCTTCAGTTTTTTAATAAAAAACCAACACGCCGTTTAGACAACGGCGAGTCCAAAAGTGAAAGTCTAATTCCAAACAAAACAGGCTGAGTCTCCTTTTTCTATGCAAACAGTCCTCTTTCATCTCCAACCTGTGCCATCCTTATTAGTTCCTCCATTGCTACAACAGCAAGCTCAACAATCATTGGCATATCAGCTTAAAAAGGATGGAAATCTAAGGTTTTGGTCAGGGGACATTGAAAAGGCTGTGATGAAGTACTCGGAGGCTTTGAATTTGAGCCCACTAAGGATGAGAAAAGAGAGAGTTGTTTTATAGGAATAGAGCTCCATGCCGTTCGCTGCTAAAGAACCCAAAAGCTGCCATTACTGACGCAACTCGAGCTCTTTGTCTATCCAGTGCAGCGAATCCTCACGGTAAGAGCCTGTGGAGGAGATCACAGACTTATAACNCAGGGTCACCTTTTGTTTTTTTTTTTTTTTTTTTATGCAAACAGTCCTCTTTCATCTCCAGCTTGAGCCATCCTTATTAGTTCTTCCATTGCTGCAACAGCAAGCTCAACAATCATTGGCGTATCAGCTTAAAAAGGATGGAAATCTAAGGTTTTGGTCAGGGGACGTTGAAAAGGCTGTGATGAAGTACTCGGAGGCTTTGAATTCGAGCCCACTAAGGATGAGAAAAGAGAGAGTTGTTCTTTACAGGAATAGAGCTCCATGCCGTTCCCTGCTAAAGAACCCAGAAGCTGCCATTAGTGACGCAACTCGAGCTCTTTGTCTATCCAGTGCAGCGAATCCTTAGGGTAAGAGCCTGTGGAGGAGATCACAGGCTCATAACAGTAGTTGCCAAGGATTTTTTTTTTTTTCTAAGCAATGAGCAGAGAGTGTCGAGGAAAGAAGACTGTTTGCGTTGAAAAAAAGAAAAAGAAAAAAAGACCCGGTCTATTTTGTGAAGGAATTAGACTTTTACTCATTGGTCTTGCCATTTTGTAAACGGCGTGTTGGCTTTGAATTGAAAAAACAAAAGACTGAATCTATGCCATAGAAGAAAGTACTGCAGATATGCGGTAGTTTTCCCTACCGCATATAAGCCAGATCCCTATATTGGAATGTAAAAATGGGACTCTAAAAAAACATAAACAAGTGTGGGACTTTTCAAGAATTTTTATAGACACTGATGTACTTTCCATGAATGTTAATAATGAGACTTTTAATTAGTATTACTTTTAAAATAATTGGGGGCTTAATTAGAAAGTATTTATTAACTTTTTATCATATTAGAGCTTTATTTTTTATTTTTTGAAAAAAAATCTTTATAGTAAAATTAATAGTTGAGAGCCTTGTTCATTAATTGGGCCTAAGTGGCCTAATGCTTGAGCCGCCCCTAGGTTAGACCCTAATAGGAAATAAAATAAACTAAAATATAAAATATTCTAACATTTCTCATTAATTTGAATCAAGCCCACTCATCAAAAATAAAAAAGGAAAAAACATTGCTAGATGTTCAAGAAGTTACCATACGAAATACGTTTAGAGAAATGTTACTCAGCATTCTTTTTTCTTTTTTTTTTCTTTAAATTTTTTTTTTGAAAAAAAAAAAAAAAAAAAAGCAAGTGGATGTGAATATGCCACATAGACAAAAATGTTAAAATAATGCTACTTGAGATGCTGAGTAGCATTTCTCAATATGTTTATAGCTAACAAATAAATTTGCGATAGAGAAATGCTATTCTCAAATAGCATTCTCATAACATTCTCTCTTTTTTTTTTTTTTTTTTTTAAAAAAAAAAAAAAAGTTGATGTAAATATGTCACATAGACAAAAAATATTAGCAAAATGCTATTTGAAAATGCTTAGTAGCATTCTCATAACACTCTCTCTTTTTTTTTTTCCTTTTTTTTGGTTTGTTTTTTTGTTGTCCATCATGACCTCTACCAATTCTAGCAAAGGTCATAATTAGTATTGTAGACTCATTTTCTCCTACATGTGCAACCAAGTCTTCCAACCCAACGGATCATTTACTCCCTAGCAGCTAAACAATTAGATTACTATCCGGCCATTAGAATTTTTTTTTTCCCTGAATTGCCTAAGTCCTTCTGCTTCCTTATATGCTTTGGACAAATTATTTTGTACTTTCAATTGAAATGTACCGCAACAAAAAAGTAAATATGTTGACTCAATAATGTCATAAATATAATCAATCAACTAAGGGAGGCAGGACTAAAAATACATTCAAACTAGTTGCTGGAAACGTCTAACGCTTTGAGCATCATTAAGCTCCTAATTTTCGAAGGTTCACTTCCAGTGAATTTATTGAACCCCAATGATAAAATTTGCAGATGTTTGCAATTAAACAAAACGGGTGCAATCGCTTTTTTTTTAATGATGTAGAACCTCTCTAAAGCAGGACCCTTCGAACCCACCTCTACAGAGTAAATCTCAAATACTTGCAATCACTTTCGAACCACATGTATCGGTTAAGTCTGGACTCGAACACAAGACCTCAAGGTATAACACCACTGAGGCTTCCATTCGAGCTGCCTATGCGGGACAGAGATCCCTAGATTACTATCCATTAGAATTTTCTTTTTTCCATTAATTGCTAAGGAAATGTTTTCACCTAGCATTCTTTTAAGCTAGGAACAATTAAGTGTAATGATTCTTAATTTTTAAATGGGTTGGTTGAAGACATCTGGATATTAACTCCACTCACACACCCACTCTCTCTCCCTGCCGACACACCTCACCTCACCACACCTCTTCTTTTCTTTTCCTTTTCTTCTTCCTCTATTCTCTTCATTCTATCTTCTCTACTGGGCTGCCCAAACCGAGAAGACCAAATGAGAATCTGAGGTAGAGTGATCGAGAGTGAGGGAGAATCAGAGAGAGAGATCTAGCAAGAGAGAGACCGAAAGCTAGCAGTCCTCACGCCCAGCAGCCCGTGTGCTGCAGATTGAGCAGCACCAAACCGATGCAACCAGCTGCAAAACCGAGCAGCAGCAGTCCTTCCCTATCGTCTTCGTCCAGAATCATCTTCACTAGGCAATCTCTAGTAACTTTACTAGGTTGTGATTAAATTAGAGGATTTCTATAGTTTATGGATTTGCTGGGTTGTGATGTTATAAGTCCAAAATAGATATTTAATTTGTGTATGTATTGGGTGTTTGAAATCAGTTTGAGGATACTCTGTTTTGGGTGCCAACCGATTGGTGTATGGATTCTGATTTCCAGCTCTAACAGTATGTTTATATATTGATTTTGGTTGTGTTTGTTCCCTGTTCATGGCTTAGACTGAATCGAGTATGGTTTTGCTCTAGTTAGTGTTCTGATTTTCCAGTAAACTGTATAGGCTCTGATGGTAATTATGGGCTGTTTTGAAGGCTTAATCATGTTCTATTTTTGGTGGATTAGATGACTAGTTGGTTGCTGATTTTGGGAGTTGAGTAATTAATTATCTTGCTGGATTTTGGAGCTGTTTTGATAGCTACTCGAAAAAGTCTCATTTGGCAATAGAGGCCAAGAAAGGATTTTTTTATTAAAAAGGTTTAAACATTTTATCGTTTGGAATCCGAATCTACAATGAATACTCACTTGAGATGATGAGCTTGTTTTGTGCAAGTGAAAAATAACGATTTTTTTTCAATGATTTTGTTTTGGGTCCAGTTTTAATTGGAATTAGACTCGTTGGGATTAATACATATATCCTAGGGCAAAAGGAATGTGTAGACCAACTTAGGTGTTAAGCCTACTTATCTGGGGCAAGTGGGTTCCACAACTTTTTTTCTTAAACTGTTTGAATTTTGTTTTAGAAATTTCAATCAAGTGTAGGCTTATTTGATGTGGCAAATTTTTTATTAGATGACACAAAAGGCTTGATTTGTTCTAGGTCCCTATAAAAGTTATTCACATTTAAATAATATGTTAAAAGACAAATAAGAATTAAAATATTTAGAAATAGGATATATATTTTTTTTTGACTTATCAAAAAGAAAAAAAAAGGATATATATATTTTTTTTGATAATGATGAGACTTATATAGGAGAAATGTCATTTTATATTCTCACCCGATTGTTGGTCGTGGTCCTATACCACCGGCTATTAATTTTTCCATGAAGAAGGAATTGCAATTGACGCAAAGATTCATGCCGTCACACTCATTTAATCCTCCAACGAGGTCAGTGAAAACTCATTTACCACCGCCTCAGCAACAATTGAAGCCTACCAACTGATTTTCGGGAGCCGAAGGTAGCAACATCATCCTAACCTGCCCAATTGCATCACCTCAAAGCAATGGCTTTGATGACGATAGCTGCTCATGCGCACACCCAATTCCAGATGCGGTGGAGGAGGTAATAGTTCCCTTTGAAGAAGGCGTGGGAATCCAAGAAGGCTGACAAGGAGAAAATTTCAAGGGAGACGCCGCAAAAGGAGGCAAGGAGGACAAAACGCAGCATAGTACCATCATCATAGTTGCGAACAAAAGAGGATCTAAATCTACGTGTAGAAGATGACAAGATTCACACTCAAAATCATGGTGACTATGTTGGTGGTGAGTTTTCTAAATCCGATAAAGATGAGCATGTCACTTGTGTTTTGCAGCAACTATCACTCGCACCAGAACAAAGAAACAAAACAAAAATTATGTGGCCTTCGGCCATACAAAGTTTACCAATGGTGCGTAGGAGGCAAGGACATCCCTCTCACTTAATTTGCTGCTATGAGGGTTAAGTGGAAGCAGAAAAAGTCGAGGGGGCAGAAAAAGGAAACAACAAAATTTGCTGGTTCGTTCCAATTATGAACCTATCAAGACTAACGTCCGTCGGGAAGGTAACGCAGTGCTGATACATAGGCACAAATTTCAATTCCCAATTGAAGCCAACAGCAGATTGAAGGGACACACGTGTGTACTGTTTCAAAGAATGAAGAGGGTCAATGTTGGTGAATTGCTCAAGTATCATCCCTCGAATAAGCCTTTATACACAAACGGAAACTCGTGGACGAGTTTTTTCGAAGTCGGGGAGAAGAATGAACGACAAAACGCACAACAGCTTCCTATCAGGATCGATGTGGACACTATTGTGAGAGATGGCCTGCTGTCGGGGAAACAACAAGTGCAACCACAAACTTGTAAGCTATCAACCGAGTCAATTGAAGATCATTCACTACCTCTTCAACAACACATATAGTTTGTGCAAATCACTAAGGAGACAGAGGAACATGTTGAATATCTTTTCAAGAATCAACTATCGGAGGAACCACTATATTTCAACGTAAACTCGAGGACGAGTTTTGTGTTAGTGGGGGTGACTGATGTAGGACAAGAATCCCATCTTGTTTGTGAGGGGCTCTTATTAACGAGGCGGCTCGTCTTGCTGTTGGGATTGCCAACGAACGGGCTTATGTAGAAGCAATCTTACCGGTAGTGGAAATACAAAAGGAAAATGTATCGCACATTACCGGCGGGTCGAAGAAAAGCGATAAATGACCGGCGGGACTTTCAGTACAGGTGGGAATTAATTAGTTGGTCTATGTTGTGCCGAGATGAGAATTAATTATTTGGTCTATAATGTGCCGACGTAATTGATTCTTGAATATCATAACATATATCATATTTGGGTTTCATTATAAATTCAAATCAATTGTAATGTAATAATCAGTTTTTGTCATCAATAAGAATATCAGTTTTCTTGTCATCGTGTCTATTGAGAACATAGTTTCTTTTTCACATTTATCGCTTCCACTACGTTAGAGGCTCATATATATATATATATAGTCCTCTAATCCGTTAGTTCAATTCCAATAATCTCCAGAGAGCTATTCTTCTTCACTGTTTTAGATAAAAGATCGTCCTCTCTAGGAAAGTCCATGAGGTCATTGTTTTAGTCTAATTCCAATTATCTTTTTTAATTCTAAATTTCCGTATGCTGCCATTCCCTTATTTTATATATATATATGGATGGGGGTTACGGAAGTTTTCACCGATCCTTTGTTTTCTTTTCTTTTTTTTCTTTTTT
>FXXK01000578.1:0-12798 GCA_900184695.1 Betula pendula
TATGTTTTGGCAACCACAAGGCCGAAAGCCCCAATCCACAGTCGGAAGAGGGCGTGAACAGCTCTCATTGGCCCTCATAAGGTTCGGCTATGGGACTAAACCTTGATAAGTCATGAAGGGTGACCCTGGTATATTCTCTTCGTCTATTCGTTTTGATTCCATCAATATCATCCTTACCAGATCTGCTTGGTTGTCGGTTCAGTTGGTTTGCTCTGGGTCTCTGCTGCCACTTACTTTGCTTTGTTATCTTTATGTAGTTCTTTAAAAAACAATTTCGGTCACTTTTGCCTTATATTATTTAATTCATAATTTATGCACTACTACAATTGATATGTTACGATTGATAATACTAGGAACAATACTTTATAAGTTCAGAGACAAACACATAACATAAAAATGAAGCGTTTAAACCTCTTTTCAAAACCAATTTCCAGTTATGTTGAAGAGATAATTTCTTACTTACAAAAATTTTGGGCGATTAAATATATGCGAATCACTTGTAATAATCGTTGATCAATAGACATACTGTATTTTTCTGTTATTTGATATGTTTTAAGGAGTCCCGTATTTACTCAGTTTTTGAACCCAGGTAAGTTCTTTCAAAATTTGCTTTTTTTTTAAACAAATTGTCAAAGTCTGAGACTTAAACACAATTTTTTCGGCCAACAAGAAACTAAAGCTAGGGCGTTGAAATACATTATAATCAAAAAAATACTGACAAGAAGTAAAAAGGTCCAAAAGAAGCGATTAAAAGGTGAGATCAGTGTGGCATAGGAAGGACCCGCAAAGCTACGATCTCTCTTCTTTTATTTATTTCATTTCCTCTGGAGCCGTTCGTCTACGCGAAGCTTTTTAAGCTCAAATATGTTCGAGGAGCACGTGAGAAAATAATATAAAATGTTTTTTTTTTTTTGTTTTTGTGCGAGCAATAAAGATTCTTCAGTGAATTAACAACTTCACAGTCGCATTCCCATTAAAACTCCAAACGAATTGAAACATAAATGAGATTACAGTATTCTGTTTTTTGAGGGGGTCTTAGGTAAAATTGAGTGGAAATATATTCTTTGAGATGCTTGAGTGGTTTGTAGAGCTATTACTGTTTTTATTACTGATTTCTTACAATAACTTACTTTTGTCCAACTTATTTATAAGACTGATTGTTAGTGGTAATTTATTGAGTTATTCATTCAAATTGAAATGATTATGTGTCATTTATCATACTGGTTGCTAATAATAACTATTAGATTTGGCACTTTTCATAATAAAATAGTTCACACGTATTGGTAAAATTATAGTACGATGAATTATTTTATTTATTTTTATTTTTAACATATTTGATAAAATAATCTTAAAGTTGGCTGCTTATTTATTAAATTGTTGTTTTCATACCTTTATTTTTTCGTGGTACGCAGAAATGTGAAAAGGCCCCTGAGGGGGCCTAGGCTGGGTCATCGGCCAACGAGGGGCCCCAAGCCAACTTAAGCCCAAGCTTACACGCAACTACGACCAATACGCTAGAGACCCATCCCGCATTTGATAAGCCCAAATAGGGTGCAGCCAAAAAACTGACCTGCCTACGCCGAAACCTTCCGCAAACCTTACGCCCCCAACGCTAAATTCTGATTTTTAGGGTTAATCGCGGTTCGGGTTTTTTTTGTTTTTTGTTTTTTTGCTTTGCACAGCGGTCGGGTCAGGTTGCAGATGTTTTTTGAAAATCGCGGGGTTCCGACCCGATCCGGATTGGTGACTGTACATAGGAGTTATTAGTATGAATTGAATTCTATGGTATGGAGATGTGAAAATTGGGCCCCCAAACTTACTATGTTATTGGAGTTCGATATTATTTAAATGGTATGTTTTGATGAGATGTGATTTCTAGGGTCGCGTTTTTTTAAGGGTTAGATTTTTTTCATTTCATGGATATTGTGTTGCAGGATTTGATGACTAGGAAGCTTTGATAATGTGTGTTGTTTAGTGGGCTATTGGTTGAATAAACATTTCTAGACGTTAGATGTAGAAAATTGGGCCCAATTAAACCTTTCGGATTCGCAAATAGTTTAGAGCATTTTTTGACAAAAAAAAAAACTCAATTAAAATAAACTCATCAATCTGAGTCCAATAAAAATTCGGATTTACACCCGACATGCACCCAAACCCGACCCGCAAACCCGAAACCCGGCGGATTGCAATGAAAATATACAGGTTGCGGGTTGAATTTTTTTCAAACTCGCACCCCGCGGGTCGGGTATCGGATACACGCGATACCCGACCCAAACCGACCTGTGCTCACCCCTAACCCCAAATGGTAACAAATCCTATAAAGAATGGTATCCACCTATTTATTTATTTGCATATCTAAGACTTGCACAATAAAGAAAGGAGCCGTTGGTGATACATTCTCGAAAGAAAGCAAATTAGAAGCCTTAAATGCCATGCCATTTTGAACGAGTGATGCTACACGTCCGTCTAGCGTTCGTTTTCTTACCAATTTTTTTTTTTTTTTGTTTTCATCCATCCGCATGCCCTCACTTTTGTGAGGGCATGCGGACGTCTGGCTTTACTCATTTCGAACCCACTTGATAAGGGAGAAGAATAGTTCGGAGTTAACATTCAAACAAAAATGAGATCACGAGGATGCACCAGATTCCATATGGGAGATGATTGACATCAGCCCAGGCTGATTCAACAGTGAATCAGCCTGGGTCTGTGAACAGTGACTGTAGTGAGTCCCATAATTAAAAAAATAATTTTTTTTTTTTTATTCTCATCATGCCCAGGCTGATTCACTGTTGAATCAGCATGGGCTGTGATATATATATTTACCGGATTCCATATAGGTTTCCTTAACTCTAATACTTGTCTAATTGAGATTACTTACCAACTAAAGATGAAAACAGCTACAAATGATGAAGTGGTCCACGTCACATGTATACAAGCTTTTTTCACATTTATTGCATTTATTTGATTCATACATCTTATTAAATTTACTCCAGCTAACTTAAGAATCGGAGGTAGTTCTACCATTAGTTCGATGGACGGGAATACTCTTCATTTCATTTAAAATGAAAAGTATCAAGTTAGTGTAAATTTATGGATAAACTTGTCATTTTGAAATAAAGAGTATTTATTTTGAACAATTTTATCCCTAAATTTACATTAACTTAATACTCTCAATTTCAAATATTATTTTCCCAGTTTGACGAGCCACTCTAATCCTTAGCCTTTTTTGTAGGTCTCTTATATGGTACGTTCAATGTGTGTGGTTAATCTATCAATACTATTATAAGGAATAGTTTTTATTAAGAATAAAATAAGTGAAATAAATTAACCTTAAAATAACCATTTCAATAGTCTAAAAATATTAAAAAACAACTAAAAACATAAATCTCCCCTCAAAATACAAAAAACAATATTAATCTCTATGTGCAAATAAAACACTTTTACAAATTAAAAATAAAAACTATTCCCCAAACCACGATAACAGACATATCCAAAATGCGTACTCCATTTGTCAAAAGGATTGATTATTTCTTACAGACTTTAACTATTAAGGTGTCCACTAGGCAACTATGGAAGCACAGATTTTTCATGCAACCTACTAGATGCTTGATCTGTGCCAACTGTAAATTGTTCTAAAATATCCCACGTAGTGATCTGCCGCAAGCCGTATCAAGGCTTTTTTATCTTAAGCAATTTATTATATTATAGTAAAAAGCCACTTGCATTTTTCTTTTATTTTTTAACCTTTGTAAATTATCCAATAAAAAAATCGATTTATTTACTATTTAAATATGGACCAAAAATATTTTTTTCCGTTAACCAAAAAAAAAAAAAAAAACTGTATACATAACTAATTACATAAATATTACACAAATAAATGTCAAATACTAAAAGAAAAAGAAACATTTATCGATCTTTGCCCAAGTCTCTTGTCCCTAATCGTTAGCGACGCTGCGGAAGTGATAAACTCGATCCACGCACGGGGCGCGTGCAGGGAGTCTTTCGTTACTTTCCAAACGGGACAATAAAAGAGACCGAAACATTTCTCTGCTGGTGCTCATATCTCCCTGTCTCTCTCACTCGCAACTCAATGGACACTCTCACTCTCTTCTGTACTGCGGCTCTAATCGCCGGCGGACTCTTCTGGTTCTTATTCATTCTGGGTCCCGCCGAACGGAAGGGCAAGCGAGCCGTCGATCTATCGGGCGGCTCAATCTCGGCCGAGAAAGTCCAAGACAATTACAAGCAATACTGGTCCTTCTTTCGCCGCCCTAAGGAGATCGAAACCATCGATAAAGTCCCCGACTTCGTCGACACGTTCTACAATCTCGTCACCGACATATACGAGTGGGGTTGGGGCCAGTCCTTCCACTTTTCCCCTTCCATCCCCGGCAAGTCCAACCTCGACGCCACGCGCATCCACGAGGAGATGGCCGTCGATCTCATCGACGTCAAACCCGGTGACCGAATTCTGGATGTCGGATGCGGCGTCGGAGGGCCCATGCGCGCCATCGCCGCCCACTCGCGCGCCAAGGTTGTGGGCATCACGATCAACGAGTACCAGGTGAAACGCGCGCGCCTGCACAACAAGAAGGCCGGCCTGGACTCGCTTTGCGAGGTCGTGTGCGGGAACTTCCTGGAGATGCCGTTCCCGGACAACAGCTTCGACGGCGCGTACTCGATCGAGGCGACTTGCCACGCGCCGAAGCTGGAGGAGGTGTACGCCGAGATCTTTAGGGTTTTGAAGCCCGGATCTCTGTACGTGTCGTACGAGTGGGTGACCACCGACAAGTACAATGGCGATAACAGCGAACACGTGGAGGTCATCCAAGGGATCGAGAGAGGGGACGCTTTGCCTGGGCTCAGAAGCTACGTGGACATCGCCGAGACGGCCAGGAAGGTAGGGTTCGAGGTGGTCAAGGAGCGAGATCTGGCTAGGCCACCGTCTCAGCCGTGGTGGGCGAGGTTGAAGATGGGGAGGATCGCCTACTGGCGGAATCACATTCTGGTGACTATACTCTCCGCCTTGGGAATCGCGCCCAAAGGGACGGTTGATGTGCACGAGATGCTGTTCGTTACGGCTGACTATTTGACCAAAGGGGGTGAGACCGGTATTTTCACTCCGATGCACATGATCCTCTGCAGAAAGCCCGAGTCAACCGAATCGTCTTAGCCAACCAACGGTTGATGAGGTAACCACCTCAGACCCCTGCGTTCCATGTCCCCAACCGCCTGTTACTTTTAGTTTTTGCTTAGGTTTCCACCCCCCCTTTTTTTTTATCCCTAATTTCCAATTTACTATGATCTTTGTATTTTTGTTTCGGAATTTCAATTAAATCTGGTGGTTGGATCTTGCTTTCTACTTTTCTCATTGTGATAATCAGTCAAGAGGTCGAGAATTTTGTGAATTTTGCTTTCTGTTGTTTGAAATTTAAGTTTTATATTTTGGTTGTCTTTGATTGTGAGTACTGAAGAGCGAGAACCTTGTTGGAGCAGAGACTAGGTAGTGTGATTAGTGTCTCTTTTCAAGAACATGTTTAACCTGTGGAAGATGTTGAAGGGACCAGTAAAAACGAAATGGGAAAATTTTCAGAACCCTTTTTTTTCTTTCGATTTTGGATCCAAATTCTCAATTTGATCAATTTAAGATCTGATTTACGACATGATGATCCGTATGGTTTCTTTAATTTTTTTTAATAATATTTTTATGTTATTTTCATTAGGGAATTGCAAATTTGCAGTACATCATCGCCTTGTTCTTTTTCCATTCTCCCATTTTTTTTTAAATTCTCATTGGATTTGCGGGTCTGATCTGGGTCCGGGAGGCACGGTATCATTTCTCTTTTCATTATTTATTTTTTAAAAAAAAAAACGAAAGTCTTGAATTTACAAATCTTTGTAAATTTGAATCTTAAATCGACTAAATTAACAATTAGGGAAATTTCAGTGAGACTCCTAAATTTTAGGCCGTTTGACATGTTTTCTTAAATTTTATTTTATTTTACTTTTTTAACGTCTAACTTTTCTCAAGTTACTCTATTCTGTTAAGATTTATTATTAAATCTAGTTAAATTCTTAAAATACTTATGATTTTTTTTTTAAAAAAAAATTAAAATAAATAGTATTTTGAAAATTTTTACGCCATTCTATTAGGATTTAACAAAATGAGTTTAAGTGATAGATTATAATTTTGAAAAAATATTTGGACCTTAATTTTTAAGAAAAATTTCAGATAGACTCTCATAAGTTTAAGAAAAACGTGTGAAAATGATCTAAAATTCTAAGAGTTTAATTGAAGTTTTTCTTAAAAATTAAGGTTTGAATTTTTTTCAAAAAAAAAAAAAGGCTAATTATCAGAATTTCTTTCTTCTAAATTGAGGAATCTATTTCTCTGTTTAAATTTTATTATTTGCTTTTTGCTAATTTATAAAAAATGGGGAAAAGAAGCACCAAACGTTTCCAGATTCATTTTTCAAAGTCCTAGCCTTTGGCAAGGGAAGAGGTAAACGGTGTGCGAGCGTGAGAGGAGGCGAAACTTCCTCTGAGAGTGTCGTTGTGGGTGGTGCACGAGGCGCACATGGATAGGACGACATTTGCTAGTTGCTTAGGTGGCGACCTTTGTTGTTGTGTTTTTTTCTTGCGTATTGTCTGCCCATCTTTTGTTTGCTTTGTCATCTTATGCCGGACTTTTAGCTACGGTCCTATTGAAGAGGTAGAAAGTAGAGGACATCTGGACCACACCCGACTTGGATCTTTCAACTTTTGCCTCTCAGTGTCGTATTATTAGATTTTTTTTTAACGACTTAGGATCTTACATTGCTAGTATTGCTACTATATATAATTAGTTAATTACTATTATATACGGTATTAATTGGCTGATTTAAATAGGGTAAAGTTGGTGTCGGTCTGGATCCAGGTCGTAAGTATCCCCTTTTCTGGATCTTTATTTATTTTTTTATTTTTTAACAAAATATGTAGTTGTATTAGTATTTTTTTTTAATTTGTTTATCTTTTGCCTGTTGAGTGCGCGTGGTGCTGGACCTGTCCCGATCCTGTTGTCACAAGTAGCATGGCCCGCATGGGACTTGTTTTTGTATGTCCACGACAGTTGGCAAGATGCCTTCTGAACCTGATTAATATAATCGGTATAGTTGGCAACATTCATGATGGATATATAGACATCCTAAGTAGTACACTCAAGTTCCTGATAAACTGACACTTGTTACGTCTATGGACCATCATATATAATAGTCTATATCACATTTATTATATTTCTTTATCACATTGGTCACTAAGATGTGACATGACCTTGATTAATATTTATTTTCACAAAAGATAAATTGCTAGGTGGATTTGTAAGAAATTGTATTAAAAGTTTTATTGTCTAAAGGTTTTAGGTTTAGGCTAATGGTAGAATCTTGAAAAAACTAATCGGGGAACATTAGTATTCTCAAAAATTAATAATAGAATAAATATTTTCTTTAATTTAATTTATTAAATTGATATTAATTCTTAGAATATGTGATTCTTGAATGCATTCTTTGAAGGAAAAAAAAAATGCAAAGTCATTCTCAGAATTTTCGAGACTGAATTTCTTAGGCATAGCTGCATAGGAATTAGACTGTCCAACAATTTTGGGTCCTTGGATCTATTGCCATGATCTGTGGTAATGCTTTATTTTAGCCGAAGCGTGCATGTGCCAGGAGCGACTGGGTTGGGTACCAGTTGAAATTTGGTCTTTTATGATGATCCACTATTAAAAAGCTGTTTGTCAGAAGAAGTTTTCTGAAATTTATGTTAAATATATCCTTAGATTTTCATTATTGGTAAGGTTTTAACTACCTTTTTTTCCACATGGCCGTTACGACCTAGGAAGAAAGCTTTTGATTCGTCCTTTCTGGTTATTGAAGAAATCCACCCGTGAGTTTTGAACAGGAATTAATTTTGCTTGAAAGGATAGAATTTTTCTCCAAATTTGCTTAGAGAATTTTTTTTTTTTTTAATTCAGTCTATTATACTCATTATACTCAGATCTATCCAAAATACATGTAAAAATGAATGTATAAATAATTAAATTGAAAATTGATAAATTTTCTCTGATCCAAATTTTGTAAAAAAGAAAAAACTGTCCTTTGAAAAAAAGGAGAAATTGTTAGATTGTTCTAGTTCTTGTTTGGGGTCTCTAGCAATTAACAATGTAGACAGTAATTTAGATAGGTGAGTGTCATGCAAGCAATTTTGACATTTTGACAGCAAATTGTTAGAAATTTCAATCGATTCTTGCTATCCAAATGAGAAAAAGCATGAGCCTCCATTGGATTCCTATATTTGGAGGCGAGCTAGTAGTAGCTCTTTTTTGTCTTGCCTTATTGAGCTCTCTTGTACTCAATATTGGAACACATAAGAGCATTTTCAGCCGTGGCATCTATTTTAATTATTCAAAATATGTATTTTTTAAGTTTAGCTACTAACTTTTCAATATAGGCTCCAACAGACCATCTATTCTATTATTTATTTTCTTTAAATAATATATTTTAATCATTTTTTAATTATTTTTTGTTTTCTTTCTTTTTTCGACGAGGGAAAGGAAGAGAGAAAGGAGAGAGAAAAAAAAAAAATTTACAATGTGCTACAGTAAATTTTTATTTATGAAAGTCCATTATAGTAAATTTTAAAAAAATTTTTATTTTAAAATATTTGCTAGAGTTCTAAAAAAACTCTTACTAACCAAATATAAATACTATAAAACTTTTAAAGCTTTTATTAGAGATGCTCTAAGGGGCAGTAGGGCACCCCATTAACATTGTCGTAGAGCCACAAATTCTTACCAATAATGGAGTCATAACCCATTAAAATTTTGTGTCTGTCGGCCGATCGTAAGCCTAGATATATAAGTCCTGCATGTAAAGGCCCAACCAATGTGGATCTTATCATTCGGGCCCCGACCGCCGACCTGAACATGAATTTTTTTTTTTTTTTGGACATCCTACGGAAAATGAAAAAGAGCATGATATCCAAAAATATCGCTCAAGTGCCTCATTCATGTGATGTGGACGATATTGAACCACAAACCCAACTGGTGGATATGATCTTTGATCACTGAGATCGATTTCCTCCCAAATCCAATCATTCTACCTTTCACTGCAATATCTCCATCTCTGAAGATCCCATCTATCTGCAGACAAACCCACCTTCCCAAATCCCCTCCATTTTCACCTTCGCTCTTCCTTCTATGGCCACAATAACAAATTCCTTATCCAAACCACTCTCATCTTTTGCCTCCATCCCTAAAATCAATTCTATTCCTCTTTGCCTCCGCCGTTCCTTTTTACCCTTCCGCCCTTCCTTTTTACCAACAAAACTTGAAACCAACCGAACCACTCGCTTCGTCACAAGGGGCACGGCCCCGTCTGGGACGGCTAAAAAAGTTAAAACCGATGACAGAGTGAAGAAAGTCCACAGCATAGAAGAATTCGATGAAGCCCTCCGTACGGCAAAAAACAAGCTCGTAGTGGTAGAGTACGCCGCCAGCCACAGTTCCCACAGCAGTAAAATCTATCCGTTCATGGTGGACCTGAGCCGCACGTGCGGCGATGTAGAGTTTATGCTGGTGATGGGCGATGAGTCAGAGAAGACTAGGGAGCTTTGCAAGCGAGAGAAAATCGACAAAGTCCCTCACTTTAGCTTTTACAAGAGCATGGAGAAAATTCATGAAGAGGAGGGGATTGGCCCAGACGTGCTTGTGGGAGATGTGCTATACTACGGAGATAACCATTCTTCCGTGGTGCAACTGCACTGTAGGGAGGATGTGGAGAAGTTGATTGAAGAGAGTAAGGTTGATCATAAGCTGCTTGTGCTTGATGTAGGGTTGAAGCATTGCGGGCCATGCGTGAAGGTTTATCCGACGGTGATTAAGCTGTCGAAGCAGATGGTGGACACGGTGGTTTTTGCGCGGATGAACGGCGATGAGAACGACAGCTGTATGCAGTTCTTGAAGGACATGGACGTGGTGGAGGTGCCGACGTTTTTGTTCATCAGAGACGGTCAGATTTGTGGAAGGTATGTGGGTTCCGGTAAGGGGGAGCTTATTGGTGAGATCCTTAGATACCAAGGAGTTCGTGTTACATAAAACTACTTCAACCAAATGATCATGATTTCGCAAATTGTATGAACTTATACAATAAATTGGATAAATTGCTACAATTTAAAGTCGGGACATTGAAAACTATTTTTGTATTTTGAGAATGTTTGTTAATGCATTTCTCTTGGAAACAGAAACAAACATAATTTTTGGATATTTCTATAATGATTTGATTTAGTCTTTTTTTTTTTTAAATAAAAATTTTTAAAAAAAAATTTGTGTTTGATATATAGGCAAATATATTGAAAAATTATGGAAAAAACTGTTTTTTTTTTTTTTTTTTAAGCAAGACCGGTAAAAACTGTTGAAAGGTGTCAATGTTCAGTAACAAATAATAATAATAATAATAATAAAATAAAATAAAATTACTAGTACCCCAATGATTTTTTATTTTTGTTTCGTTATCTATTCCTCATTAGTTATTATGGTTTACAAATGTCGTTTTGGTATATTCCATATGGACCATATTATTTGTCCATGATTAAAAGTGGATATATAAAAATCAATTACCTTTCAATACTTAACCTTTTAACCCCCCCCCTTTTTTTTTAATCTCGAATTACCTTTCCATATGGACCAAATTAATTCGATTTCGAATTTGGATAGTTTTTTCACTTTTCATCAAAACGGTTAGAAATACGGTTAGAAATGAGAATAACTTTTATAATGACTTAACATAAATTAAGTACTTTTTGCCCTCCAATAAAAAGATGACACATCAATCTGGAACAACAAAAGTAAAAGTTAGGGGAAATTTCACAAACCCCCCCTGAACTGTCATGCCTTTTGCAATCCCCCCCTCAAACTTCAAAACCTCTCAATTTAGTGTATTTAAGTTTCAATTTTTTGCAATCCCCCCCCTCCGTTAGGATTTTTCGTTAAATCCTAACTGAAGGAGGTTAAATTACCAAATTATCCTTAATATTTTCAATTTCAAATTTTTTTTTTTTAAAAAAAGTGACCCACGTTGGGTCACCTGACCCAACGTGGGTCAGCCGCGACCCACGCAGCGTGGGCCAACCGTGACCCACGCTGGGTCACGTTTGGACCCAGCCGTGGGTCACCAGACCCACGGCGGGGTCTGGTTGTGACCCCGCCGTGGGTCTGGTGACCCACGGCTGGGTCACGGCGTGACCCAACGCTGGGTCACGGCGTGACCCAACGCTGGGTCACAACGTGACCCAACGCGGGTCGCGCCGGTGACCCAGCGTTGGGTCACGCCGTGACCCAGCCGTGGGTCACCAGACCCACGGCGGGGTCTGGTTGTGACCCCGCCGTGGGTCTGGTGACCCACGCTGGCGGTCACGGCGTGACCCAACGCTGGGTCACGGCGTGACCCAACGCTGGGTCACAACGTGACCCAACGCGGGTCGCGACGTGACCCAAGCTGGGTCACGCCGTGACCCAGCCGTGGGTCACAGACCCACGGCGGGGTCTGGTTGTGGACCCGCCGTGGGTCTGGTGACCCACGGCTGGGTCACGGCGTAGCCCAACGCTGGGTCACAATCACAAACGTGACCGCGTTGGGTCACGTTGTGACCCAGCGGTGGGTCACGGGTGACCCACGGCGGTCACCCGTGACCCAGGGTCTGACCCAAACAATTTTTTTTTTAATAATTTTTATTTGAAAATAAGGGTAAATTGGTCATTTTTAAAAAAAAGTTAGGGGCATAAAAGTTTTTCACCCCTTTGACCGTCTATCTTAACAGAATTGACTAACGGAGGGGGGGGATTGCAAAAAATTGAAACTTAAATACACTAAATTGAGAGGTTTTGAAGTTTGAGGGGGGGATTGCAAAAGGCATGACAGTTCAGGGGGGGTTTGTGAAATTTCCCCTAAAAGTTACGAAAACACCAATTCTTTACATGTTGTATCACTCATCAACAAAAAAAGGCCCATTTACATATTCTCTTATCACATAAATGTTTTGATATGACATAATTGTGAATATTAATTTTGTTTTTTCTTATATTTTGAGTGCTTTGTGTTTATATTGTTTGTCCATAATTTTGTTTTGAGAACAAAAAATAAAAGAAAGAAAACCAAAATTTTAATAAACTTAGCCCTCTTGTGTGAAATCAAAGAAAAATGGCCAGACAAGAGAGAGAGATTGCAATATATGAAACTAGCTCTTCAGGTATTATATATTTTTGTAAGTAATGCTAGATATTATACTTTTATTTATCAAGTATCTCATAATATTGATGTAGCAGTTTCAACAAATCTTTGGATTAATCATTTTTTTAAAAAAAAGAAAAAGAAAAAAGAAAAATCAATAGTTAGTTGAGACTATCACATTGAGCATTGTATGATACATGTTGGATAAAAATATAGTATGTAGCATTGCTCAAATTGTTTTGTATTTTTCATGTTCCTTAGGACTCCCATTTATAGGCATAGAATCATAATGGGAGGATAAGAATCTGAAAGGGTGATTCATGAATCATGGATTCAAGAGCTTACATGAATGCAGTAGAAATTCCAAGGGATTACATTAATACAGTAAGAATTCCAAGAGATGGAAAATAAATGGTCATCCACGTAATGCATTTATAAACACTTACCCTTGGATGACCACACGCTAAGAATATGCCTCGTTAAATTCTTGCCAAGCCAAACCAGTGGCAAAAAACCTGTGGTGAAGGAAAAAGAGTAC
>FXXK01000578.1:21203-85132 GCA_900184695.1 Betula pendula
GTGCATGAATGTAATAATTTGTTTGATGAAATCCTTAAAATCTTTTTTTTTTTTGGAAATGAGAAGAGCGAATTTCATGCATCAAACTTGTTAAGTAAACCACATAGATAATATCAAAAATACAAGTAAAGACATTCTCAATAAAAACATGTTTCGCACTTCTAAATAGGGCATCATTTATTAGACAGTGGGCCGCTACATTGAAATTGTGGCTAACGTAATTGACTTGCTTAGAGTATTGCATACATTTCAGTACATCGTGAAATTTTACAATAAGATAACCATACCAACTCTAATTATGTCAAGATGTTTAGATGGTACATAGCCCCATACTAGTCATTGTCGTTATATGTTTAGAGCCCTAAACCATTCCCACCTTTCAGCCGAATGCTGCCGTCGGAAACCTATTGGCCACCGCCGGAATCCCCCATTTTTTGGTAGATGAGAGAGTCGAGAGAGAGAGAAAAATGAACCGAGAGAGAGAGGGGGGGGGGGGAGGCGAGGGAGATTACTGCCAGACTTGGCCATGTGACCAGCAGCCAAGTTTGGCTGCGCTATGCGACCAGGCCAGGCCGCTGGTCATGGCCAAACTTGGCCCCGTGATGCGGCCAACGCGCTGGCTGTGACCAGTGGCCTGGTCTGGCCGCATGGCGCGGCCAAACTTAGCCACTGGTCACGCGGCCAAGTCTAGCCATGCTTCGGCTAGACTTGGCCGTAACCCCCCCTGCGCGGGGCGGCTCTCTCCCTCTCTCGGTTCATCTCTCTCTCTCTCTCTCTCTCAAGCCTCATCGCGAGCCAAGTTTGGTCGTGCTCCAGCCAGATTTGGCCATAACCCCCCTCTCTCTCGCAAGCTGTACCGCGCAGCCAAGTTTGGCTGTGCTTCAGCCAAACCTAACCCGTAACCCCCCCTCCCTCTCTCTCTCTCTCTCTTCCTGTTAGGGCGGCCTGTGGTCTTTCGGCGGTCTTCAAACGGTGTCGATTGGGAGGTGGGGATAGTTTAGGTGTGGTTAGAAAGAAATGAGAGAGATGATCTAATGTAGTTTTAGTGTAATTGCTACTTTTAGCTTATGTGTCAAATGCTTATTAAATGCTGTAAAAGTGGTATTTTACAAACCATCCGGATTGAAGATTTTCTCAAATATATTATATAGTATATTTTCCATATATTCTAACAAATGCATGTGATAATTATATATTTTAAAGATAAATGTCAGTTTATACTGAAAATACATGTGAGAATTATATGTTTTAAAGACATGTGTCAATTTAATAGGAGAAATGTTACTTTTTGTACACATTTCACAATGATTGATGTGACATGTTTTAAAAGACTTTTTATGTCAACTACTTAAAAAAAAAGCTACTTAACTTAGGACAGAGATTTCCTCTAAACAAGGTTGGAAAAACTTTCTTCAACCTAATAATCTATAAAAATGACATGTATCATTTTTTTAATAGATGTGAGATATACATGTTGTTTTAATAAAAAAAAATTTCAACTTTGTCTCTACTATTAAAAAAAAACTTGTACATATCACATGCTATTAAAAAAAGATGCACATGTCATTTTTATAGATTAAATTAAAGAAAGTTCATCCAACACAGTTTGAAGAAAAACTCTGTCCCTAAACTTATAACACATTAACTGGGGTAAAATAAGAACAATAAATGAGTATAAAAAATAGTATTACTCATTTAATAGATTCAATTATAACAATTTTCTTCGACCCAAATTTTTTTAAAAAAACTTTGTCTATTTTAACCAACGAATTGATCGGTGTAATGGTCTGAAAAGAATTTGTGAAACCACAACATAAATCTCATTTGATAAGGATGGATTTTCAACCTGGATTAATAAGTACGAGTACAGGTTCCGTCTAATTCAGGAAGCTGGTTTTCCAATATAAAGTATAAACTGGCCATGACCATCTTTTCCTACCCTAATTGATGTACCAAAAAAATATCTATTATATATGGTGGGTGCACACTGCAACGTGACAAAAATATGATGTGTAAAAGGCATCGTATGGGTAGACTTTAGAGGCAAAGTGCAGTTGCCAGTTTGGATCCCTTACGCAATCGCTATATCCATAAAAGATAATGACCAACTGTTTACAAATTGGGTGGAATTTATTTATTTATTTTTTTTCAATTCCGTTTACAAAATTGTCACTTATCTCTTGAAAATGTGAAAATTACATGTCAATAATAATTAAAAAAAAGTATTTTTTATATGCTAAAGGGCAAGTAATAGTATTTATAAACTAAATTGAAGAATTTTTTTTTTTGCTCAGCTCAATTTAAAACATTTGTTGGATCGGTCATTTGATTATCTCATTTGAAAATTAATTGGTGTCTAATAAGAAAAGTCAAAATCTTTTATAACATTCGAAATCGCATTTCGCAAGTCATGTTCAGAGCCGTCTATATGAGTAGAGCGACACTATTACACTCCAACAATCCCTCCTTCAATGTGAGGCTCCCGTGACTCGAACCTATGACTCTAGTTCTGATACCATTTGTTGGATCGGGCCTTTGACCATCTTATCTGAAAACCAATTGATGTCCAGTGAGGGAAGCCAAAGCCTTTTATAGCATTCGAAATCGCACTCTGCAAGGCATATTCTAAGAGCCGTCTACATGAGTAGAACAACACTATTGCATTCCAACAAAATTGATATCCAAAAGATCATTATCAATCATATAAATGGAGAAAGAGACATAAATAATTATGGGTAGTTCAATATTATAGACACATGTTCAGCATTCTGAATAACCTTTAAAATTACAACACTATTTATTTACTTGATTGTCTATAATATAAAAGTCTCTATTTATAAGGTATATATATAAAATATAAAAAATTTAATTACAATCAATTTGTAAATAAAAAATATTACAATTTCAACTAAATATAAAATATAAAAATATATTTTTCATTTTGTCTAACCATCTCTTATCAATTTTGTACACCAATAATCATCTCGTACATTGTATCGGAAAAATGAGTAGTGGTACGAGATTAGTCCAACTGTAGTCGGTGAAAGATGAGAACGTGAAAAATTAGAAATGGTCAATATGTTGAATTTGTTATAGTTTGAAGCGGGTACGGCTGTATTTGCCTACTTAATTAAGATTACAATAAATTTTGGATTGCTCAACTTTGTTATTTTTCGATGAAGTCAAACAAATCATGCAGCGTACAATACATGGTGTTTAAACTTTAAAGTCAGCATGTAGATTAGTTGTGCTTGTGCCGGCAGCTAGAGAGACAGAGACAGAGGAACCATAACGAAAGACAAAAAAAATCTGTCCGTTTGAGAAAATATCTAATTAACTATTTATATCTTTGAAAATTAAATATGTTTGTAGGACATCTCAATGAGTAATGAGTAATATTATATATTTTATTTTTATTTTATTTTATTGATGTAGCAGAATTAATTAATTTTTAATTTATTATTATTATATTTTTTTTTAATAAGAGCTAATCCAAGAACATCTTATTAATCATACCGCATAAAAGTGAAATAAAAATAAAAAATTTAGTATTTTTAGGTCTCAAAAAATAAAATTTAGATATTTAATAACGAATAGGAAACTGTCACTTTCTTACTAACAAATATTTAACTTACTCCCAAAAAACAAAATAAACAAACAAACAAACATTTAACTTGAAATAGGAAGAGGGGTTACTCCTCTTTGATTTCGCGATGCGGGTGCTAGTCCAACAGTATGGACTTTTTCTTTTTTCTTAAATTGGAGGTATATTTTCAAATGCCATTTGAAAATAAATAATTCATTTTCTTCACACATTAGATCAAGATACCAGTGATTTTTTTTTTAGTCAAAACAAAAATATTAACAAATAACCAAAAATAAAAAATACTCAATTTTTATTTATTTTTTAACTTTTATTTCATATCAAAACACTTTTTCAAACAAAAAAACATAATCTAAAAATCATTAGTAAATGAAACCATACATCTTTCACATCATGTAATTATCAATATGAGTTGGACAAAGCTCCAAACTAAATTGAAAGAATTTGTTTCGACTCAATTTATTAAACTGATGAGTAATTCTACATCCCAACAAAAAAAAAAAAAAACTAAATTGGGTGACCTGGATGGCTAAAAAGTAATTTCGTATTTAGCATGTAATTGGAAAAAGAAATGCTTGTTGTCCACTTTTTTCTCTACCTTTGTATATGTGATTTTTTTCTCTATCTTTGTATATGTGATTTTTTTTCCTTTTGCATTTGTGGGGCTCATCTTTGTCCACATATGTAAAAATAGACAAAGATAAAGAAAAAAGATGAACAACAAACATTTCTCAATTAAAAATTACTAAGTAATATTACATCCATGTCACCCAATTAATGATGGATTACAACTTTTTTGCTGGGATGCAGCATTACTCAGTTATATGTTCAAATTTTTCGTGATTTTAAAGGCATAAAAGAATCATAACATTTTAGATACATATTAATTTAATAAATTGAGTTTTAAAAAATTTTCCTAATATAATTTAGAGAAAAACTTTGCCCACAAAAGTTAGCCAAAGCCAGATTTGAAATTTTAAAAATTAACACTTGCGTTGTGGAAGCTTGTCAAGATACATGAATCATTTGATTGATATCAATACTTGATGGGCATAAAAGTGGAGTAGCGTTATGGTGCCAACATGGTTAACACAAGTGAACATTTATGAATAACATGGGAAACTTCCGAATTTATAATGTGGGGGCACTCTCCAACCTTCCCTCGAAGAATATATATATATATATATATGACAGGGTACCAAATTTTCTTCAATCGAACACGTAGGTTAGGTGCCCTCACTAAATATCCTTCGCAAGGACTCAAAACCTTGACCTGTATTTTGGAGGAAGGGAGGAAGTGCAAATCGACCAATATATCAGCGGCCTTTAAGAAGCAACTTGAGGATATGGAATTTATTATCTTCAATTATATTTATATAAATATAATTGAAGATAAGTGAAAAGTATTCAAAAGAGAAGATGAAAGTGGCCATGATTACATGGTTTATGACTTATGAGTAAATGTTTTAAGTCTCAAATTTGTTGGAGACAATATTCAGCATAAACTAGTCCATGAAATTCAAATGAATTGGACAATATATATATATATATTTTTTTTCCTTTTTTATATGTCGGATCTACTGTCAACAATATAATACAAAAGACTCAATTTCATTTTTTAGGGTGTGTTTAAAATTGTAATTTCGTAGATAATAAGTGCGATTTTAAACTAAATTGCAAAAATTGAATTGTTTGGTAATTACATTTTTAAAAAATTACGATTTAAAAACGCAGATTTTTTATATTTTCAAATCGTAGGTAAGAGAGTATTTTTTTGAAAACGCAAAATTTTAAAAGCTAAACTGTGATTTTGCCAAACGCTTAATTGCGTTTTCAAAAATCTCATTTTCAAATCACACTTTTTAAAATCGCAATCCCAAACCTTAAAATAACAGCTAAACAAACAAAACTCACGGAAACGTTGACAAAATCAAACTTTTTTTCTTCAACATTTTAAGGTTTTTTTTTTTTTTTTTTGGGGGGGGGGGAGCCGACAGACCCCCTCTATATATATATTTTGAAATATGTGCAGAAATATAAAATATTAGAATAAAGCGGAAGCAAGAGAGAGAATGAGATACAAAGAATTACGGGTGGTTCGGTATTAGACACCTACATCCACTATTCTTAAGGGCCTTTAAGGTTATATTGTGCTAATTGAATTGATTTGTCTATAATACAAAAGTCCATATATATATGGTGTAAGATAAACATAAGCATTATATTTGATTACAATTAACTCTAAATAAAAAATATTACATTATCATCCAAATATAAAATATACAAAAAATATTATATATTTTCAATATATTCTAATACACACGTGTTTTTGTTTCTTTGCCCCCTTAAGAAAAATGTTCATTGATTGTATTTGGAGAAAATAACTAAGTTTTTTTTTTTTTGGTTTTTTGTTTTTCAACCAGTCTTGCAAATTCCACTATTTTTTTGTGTATAAAAAATCTCCAAATTTTTTTTCACAATATGTGATTTTATAGATAATAAGTTCGATTTTAAATCAAATCGTAAAAATTAGATTATTTTAGGAATTGCGTTTTTAAAAATTTGTGATTTGAAAACGCAAATTTAAGGATTTGAAAACGTAAAATTTTAAATGCTAAATTGCGATTTTAAAGACTAAATTGCGATTTTGCCAAACGATTAATTACGTTTTTAAAAATTATGTTTTTAAATCGTATTTTTTAAAATCACTATTTTAAAATTGTATTTTTTAAAATCGTAATCTCAAATAGGCCGTAAGCTAAATTCAAAAAATGAAAAAGGAAAACTATTTGTGCTGCCATAACTTAATCGGCCGTACACATGCATTTTTTTTTTTTTTTAATGAACATATACATTGCATTTGTACAAGGATCTCTTCCTTTCACTTGAAATAAAAAGGAATCATATGATCAATATTTTATTGTACAACATATTATATTCACCTTATGACATGATGTCATAAATCTATAAAATAAAATGTTACCTATAAAATAAGTGATAAAATAAAATATTAATCGTGAAATGGGAGACCCTTTCAAGTAAAATGAAGAGAATTTCGTTATCCACATCTTTTGGGTAAACCAAATTAACAATACCCGAAAAGCCTTCTTCACCTCCACCCCCTTTGGTTTGTTATATCAAAAGAAAAAGAACAAAAAAATCCCCGCTAAATTCCCAGCGAGATCCCCATTGGTTTGTTATATCAAAAGAAAAAGAAAAATTCCCGCTAAATTCCCAACGAGATAAACTGGTTCTGCCGGTCTTGGTGAAACCCTAACTTCATCCTTCGCTAGACGCCACTCTCTTTGCCCTAAGGTATGCCAATTCCAGTTTCTTTATTAATTAATTAAAAAAAATCGAAGAAAACCCTAGCTTTTGCTTCTGGAATCTACTTCGTCACAATTCCATAAAATTGTTGGTTGGGTTGAGCCAACTAAGCTAGATTTGGTCATTGTTAGTCGTAATTTTGTGGGTTTTGGATAGTCCTCAACCATAATGCTTAGAATTTCGTCGTATTTCGATGAAAATGGTTCATTGCCCAGTAATCTTATATACCTTTTTTTGGTTTTCCTTCTTTGAATAGTTTGTTGATGAGTTGCTTTTGCAATGAGGGTCGTATTGTGCTCTTTGGACATACTTTGATATGAAAATATGGTGTTGAGGAAGAGAATCAGTGATGGTTCTCTCCTTTGATTTGCAGGGCTTCATTCTCCGTGCTCGAGTCCTGAAGCTTTTCAGGCAGGCGCTAAGGACTGCTCGGAGAGCCCCTGTTCATGCTAGAGGTGAAATTTTGTACTTGGAAAAATTCTTTGTCTAAATATTAATATTTCTAGGGGAAATTACTGAGGGTAGATTTCAGTTAGTTGCTGATTTAGTCTGACAAATCTCTTTGCCAAATCTGGTATGCTGTTCTACAAACTTTACTTGGCCTTGCTCTTTGCTGGACATTTAGCTGTGGTTTTTCCTTTAGCCAGACCCTGGAAAGATTTGTATCAATTAGTTTCATTGATCAAAAGTCGTTCGCAATGACAACCATTTCTATCATCTTCTGTATATGTTTTGTTTGAATTCATTGCTATGCAACTGTTTCCTTCGTAGAGACTTTCAGTCAAAGATGTTTATAGTGGATTTGGTGGACTGAAAATTTGGGTTGCAGAGTTCTGTGGTCTAGCTGGGGACAAACAGATCAGTTCTTCCTGTTTAGTGGTTTAAAAACCATCTTCTTATCTCGAATGGTCGCTCGTTTGGTGTAATACTACGAGGTCAGTTGTTGAGTCTTCTCAATTACCTGATACACGGTTTTCTTGGACGTGGTCGTGTATTTAGGGTTTACCCCACATAAATGGATCCCAAAGGGGCCATGCCTTGAAGGTTCCTCTGTCATCATAAAAATTTTAAAAAAAATAAAAATAAAAATTCATCTTGTTATCAGGAACTCTGTTGCCAGGAAAGAATCATTTCCCTGGATTACTGAATATCACATAGTCCTCACAGTGTATATTGATATTCAATTAAAAGAAAAAAAGGAACTTCTGAGATTGTCATGAATTACATTCTCCAATGTATTGATTGGTCTGCTTTCCCGTAAAGCATATGTTTATCGAGACTTTTTTCGGTTGATTCAACTTCTTAGTAGTTCTAAGAGTTCATGAAATATTCTTTTTGACTCGCATCAAACTCATTATCTCATGTTAATTGTTTTTAAAATATTCTATGCTCTCCCATAATATTTGATGAGCGCAAATCTGATGAAACTGTGTGAAATGCAATGGATTTTGCAGCTGAATTGAGACAGACGATTAGACTGGAGATGGAGAATAACCGGAACTGCAACGACAAGCAAAAAATTCGTTTCTTGATTAGTGAAGGATTAGAGAGATTGAAAGGTCTGGATGAGATGCTTGATATGCAAGGTCGCTCTTAGTTGTTATTATACTGCATTTGGTTTCTTTTGGATGTCTTTCCTCTTTTAAACTTCTATAGATTTTGTGCTTTACAAATCCCATAAACCATCTTCAATTATCACCAATTCCCATGCTTCGTTAACTCCCCTGCCTTGCTCAGCTGCTGGATAATCATCTCATAAAGCGGCAGAATTGGTTTTAAGCATTTCTACTATTTCATCTTCTAGAGGTTCACATTAGGCTCAGTTGAGAACCACATCAGTCGACTTTGAATCAACAAACATTGCCAATACTGTCTTGTATGTTGTGTATTCCCGGCAAATAAAATTTAAAAAAAAAAAAGTCAAGGGGGCTCCAGAGGCATCCTGGCATAATGAGGAGATAGCAATCCTGGAAGAAACCAAGACATGAGCAGGCAAGCAGCAAATCGACACCAAATAGCATAAATGTTAACTACACATAAAACTTACCTTAAAGATACAATTGTACAAAGAAAGTTATTTGTTATGGAATTATTTGTCACAACGTCAAACTCCATAGACCAATTTTACAAATTTTTCTAAATAATATCCCAAAAATGGTGACCAAGAAGTACAAGTAAATCAAAATTGTCCGACATACAATGTCAAAAACATGATTACAAGCATTGCAAAAACAATTACATCATAATCTGTAACCAAAAAGGAAAAAATAAATAAAAATCTAACGAGATCGATGACCACCTAATGGGAAATCATAGGTGCAAAAGATTTATAGCTACTTCTAAACAGGGCGGGAAGCAAATCCCCTATCCACCATCTTCTCCACTAACTCCTCGTGCTTCTTTAACTGCCCTGCTTTTCTTAGTTGCTGCAGAACCATCTCATAATCATGAGCACTAGGTTTTAGGCATTTCTCTTCAATCATCTCCCTGAAAAACTTGTAGGCATTGTTCCAATGCCCCATACCACAATACATCGAGATCAAAACCCGGTATGTATTCACATTAGGCTCCATCTCATCCTCATCCATCTCCTTCTTCAGCTTGAGAACCATATCGGTCGATTTTGAGTCTGCAAACATCCGCATCAGTACATTGTAGGTCACGGTGTTAGGCCTACAGTTCAGCTCCTTCATCTTAGCATACATTCGGTGAGCACCATTCACATCCCGTAACTTCAAAATGCACCTAAATATCAAATTAAACGTAGCAGCGTTCGGGCTACACCCTTTCTTAACCATCGAATTAAGCACCTTAATTGCCTCATCAAGATTGTCATCCCGACAATGACTCTCTATAAGAAAATTATGCGTGATCGTGTCGGCAGGGCATCCGAGCCTCTTCATCTGATTATACACCTGCAAGACCTTCTCAGTTCGCCCGGCCTTCACATGAACCCGCATTAAGTTGTTGAAAGTGATCGAATTGGGGTCACAGCCCGAGTCAAGCATTTCCGCAAACACGTCGTGGGCACGCGTGATTTGCCCGGACCTACACAAGGCGTCGATCACGATACTGTAAGTGTACACATTGGGCTTAATCCCAGCTATCTTCATCTCCCCAAACACCCTCTCGGCCTCCGAAATATTACCCGACCGAAACCACCCGTGAACCAAGCTCGTGTACACAACCACATCCGGCTCAAACCTATCCTTCAAGCTATCAAAGAATGACTGAGCCTCACTTGCCCTTCTTTTCCTGCACAAAATACCAATCACAATCGAGAACGCAATCTTATCGGGCTTACAACCATAGTCCTCCATGCGATTAAACGCGTGCACCGCCTCCGCAGCCAGACCGGCCCGCACGTACCGGCGGACGAGAATCGAGAAGGTCTCGACAGTGATTTCCACGTTCCGAGCCTTCATCGAATCGATGACGTGCCATGCCAAGTCGAACTGGCGGACCTTCCCGGCGAGGTCGACCATCTCGTTGTAGTACTCGGGGGTGGGCTGTGCCGGGCCGTCGCGGGCCGAGGCCCAGTTGAAGAACGCTAGGGTCTGGAGGAAGGGTATGCCATGGCGGACACCACCGCATCTCTCGATGACGCGGCGCACAATGGAGGGGGTGATGGAATGGACGGTGGAGATCTGGTAGAAGTCGTGGGAGAGGTTGGGGATGGTGTAGTTAGGGTTTGGCGGAGTGTGGTTAGGGTTTGGGTTTTTGCGGTGGTGGTCTTTGATTACGGCGTGTAGTTTTTCGGCGATTAGGGTTTCTTCAGGGGTTAAGTTAGCGGTAGGGGCAGTTTTGGAATTATTGTCTGTGTCGTCGTCGTCGTCGTCGTCTTGAAGATGTTGGGCTTCTGAAGTTGATGAAGAAAATGAACAACTCTTGAATATGAGCACGCGCGTTGAGAGAGAGTGGGGTAACCGTAGCTTTGATTTGATTAGGGCCATTGGATAGCTAATAGCTTCCGAGCTTCGTTTAGATATTTCGCTTCTCAGTCTTCCTCAGGTTAAAAAAGACTGCGGGAGAGATGAGTGGGAGGGAAGAGGAACGAAGGTCAAAAACCGACGCCGTTTAGTTCCTTTGCATATTTTGTTTTTGCTTTAAGGTTATGGGCGGATCATAGCATTGAGTGGGCTTATTAAATTTTCGTAACTGGACCTGCCGTTTTGTCCATATAAACTTAATCGGGGCCTTATTAGGCCTAAGATTGCATTGCACTAGTGATTGAATTGAGATTCAAATTGAATATACAAAGTCCTTCACAACTTTTATACGCACCAAAAAAAAAAAACTTCACGACTTCTATGATTTGTTATCCTACTTAGTCTCCCTTTTTCAGTGATTATAAAACCTGCTGTATGAAAGAAAAATAGTAATTTCAAGGCATTATTTTTAACAAGGCAGCTAATGAAAACACAAATTTTTTTAAAAAATGTAACAATTGCTTGATAAAATTGCAGTTAGGCATTTAAAATCGTCAATTTTTAAAAATACACTCATTGCCTGCGGTTGAAAATGCACTGCCAAACAAGATATTTTTTGAGATTTTGTGTAAAAATGATCTTTTGACCTGCAAAATTGCAAGACCAAATACATTCATAAGGGCCAACACTTTGGGACAAAAAGAAAATCAAAAGAAATACCAATAATCTATGACTGGGGATTCTTGGATTTTTGTTTTTGTTTTTATTTTTTTCTTAGACAGATTCTTGGATTCACCACTCAAATTATGTTAATCTAGTATAAATATTCTCGTTTAGCATATCATTAAATTTGATGGGCACGGAAAAGTGTGATTTTATACAAAAAAAAAGCCACTTTAATAAACCGTTTATACTGACGGTTAAATCATTTAGCTAATTGATTTTGCAGGCTAAAACATTGGCTAATCATAAACTGTGGATTGTTGACTACACTTGAGTACAATTGCTTACATAATGACTTGCTTTATGCCCGTTAATTGGAGCATATTTTACATGTAGATCTAGCACACAAATTTCGAATGGGATTGGCTGTTATTTGTTGTCCGACCTTGTCACTTGCGTGGATAAGCATTCAGACAACTTGAAATGCAAGACTCACTTATTTGGATAAAAAGATTACATTGTAATTCTCACATTTGATTCTAATTTGGATAGTCAATTACAAGAGATTTTGGTCCTACAAATCTCCTCTAACCTAAAAACAACTCAGACTCCATTTAATGCATATGAATAAATTTATAGTGCATAACTATCTCCATATTTGCAATTATGAATCTCTCAAGTACTCTTATGATATTTAATTATTCTCTACAATCGTTTAAGTGAAGCCAGCTACATTATAACCCATGCAATAATTATTTTTTAAATCTTGTTTTCAAATATATGTGCATCTTGATTACGTAGCCTTTTCTGGCAGATTTCCTAGTCGTACTTGAGCCTAATGCAATTCTATAATTCAACAATTCTACATTTGCTTCTCTTTGTGCACATGTTCACTGTTGGATATGGCCACTGCCAGAAAATCAAGCTTAATGCAATTGAGGGATTTGATGCCACTGCAACCATGGAAGACACCAGCTCCACCGTTCAACAAAAACCATCAGAATGGTCAGTATATTAAGCTTAAGGAGCCACTGGTTACTGAGGATGGAAGTAGAGTATTCTGGCAACCCAAGACAATGCAGAAAGAAGCCGATGACTTGGATATTGAAATTCCATATGATGGAGTCTTTGAATTTTTTGACAAGAGCGTGATCAAGACTGTCAGACGGTGGATTGATAGGCTGCTTTGAGAGATTTATGGCTTAATTACCAAGGTTTTGACAAATACAATAGTAGTTTTAGAATTTGATTTTTTCTTCAATGTAAATTGCATGAAAGGACTAAACATGATTTTATTTATTTATTTTTATCGGGAGGGGTAAATCATAAATAATGCAAGTATAATTTTGATAGATATCAAGCCTAATTTTTAAGCCATACTATATATATATTTTAAGAAAAAAATTCAAAACCGGTATTCATGGCCCCTCGGCCCCTAAAATGTTTAAAATCCCCTTAAAAATCTATATTTTTATAAGGTGGACCCTTAAAAATTATTAATTTCCTTCAAATAAAGTATTTTTATAGTTTTGCTCTCTCCTATCAAAATTTTTGGCTCCGCCCTTGATTGTAGGAATACTAATACCAAATGAGTCTTTCCAATTGTTTTACACCTATTTCTTTTCCCTAATGTTTGTATTCTTTGATGGATATAAGTAACTTTTTTTTATTCTTTTACTTGTTTATTCCAAAGAGGGAAATGTCATGACATGCGTAAGGTCCTTTCCAGACGAATAAATTTATCTTTTAAGCATCTTTTGTGTAAATCGACTCTTAAGGTTTGTGTTATGATAATAGATATAGACAGTTATTTATTTTAATTAGGAGTTTGAGAATGCAGCAGCACTATGTATTTTTATGGTATTTTTCGTATTTATAGTTGTAAGTGATTAATAAAATTAAGTAGAAAATTAATCCTAAATTTTTGTTTGTAAAAAGTTTAGGTTCTTTTAAAATTTAAAAAGTCTAAATTCTCTTATAAACTAAGATCTAATTTTCTTAACAACCTAACAATCTATTTCGTTAGGTGTTTAGAATTATTCATATAACAGTTTGGAATTCAATTCCCATATCCAAATCCCAATTTATATCCCCAATTTCACGGAAACAATGTTAAGAAATTTCGCCATATTAGGACAGAAATAAAGAGTGAAAATTGCAGCAAAGGCTGCGCATTTGTTTTTCTTTTGCGGGTGGGTTGAATAAAAGGCCATATCCAGTTGCTTCTTTTGTCATTTTTCGTTTGCAATAATTTCTGTTCGGTTGTGATAACTGATAAGCATTGGACGTAATTTTAACATGTTGTAATAATTATTGTGGCTTTGAACCTCTTTGCCTATAATTTGGACTATTTAATACGATATGACCAAAGAAACAGGCTGTTATATATGATAATAAAAAGTAGGTGGTTAGCTTGCGTTGTTAATTATATAATTGTAGTTTTATTTATTATTATTATTATTATTATTATTATGAGTTAGAATTGCAATAGTAGTAGGATTAATTATTAAAGTAATATAATAGTTTGCATTATCTTCTATTATTAGAGTGTTCGTCGTATTTCTATTTCAGTTAGAGTTTATGTTCTACTATGGTGTAAAGGTTGTGTGAGACTAAGTTTTTATAGCCTAAGTTATTTTGTGGTAAGATTTATCTTTAAGACCATAAGAGCACATTTCCTAGTAATAATGTCAATTAGGATTTAACTCCAAGTTAGAATATGAGTTTATGTCAAATTCTAAATCTTGTATTTTTTTTTTTATTTATAGTCATGCTCAATATATATTTTCAAGTTAGAATATGAGATTTTGACAATTTTTTATACAAATTTGATATAAATTTAATATAAAATTAACAGATTAAATTAATAAATTTAATCCATTTAATTAAATGCATAACAAATCAAACGAGTAAAAGCACACTTTTTTCATTTTAGCTCCGACTCATTTTCTGACCCTGGAAAGGTATTATCTTTCTTCTTATTTTCACCAAATTATTCTGTGGGATTCTTTGTATTGTATGGCTGTGGCCTTTGGGTTATGAGTCTAAATAAGATTCTTCTTCACGTGGTAATTGGAGAAACTGTTATTGTCTGCAACCATTGCAATTTTTGTCCATTAGAAATTATAAGAGTCATTATGTGTAATTATTAAAATGGTTAAATAGATTTGACTACATTAATTTATTGACTTTATTTTTTGTCATTTCAGTTTCATTTTATATTATAAATAGTATATCAATTTTAACTTAAAACGATATGGTACATCCATACATTTTTCGTCCAAATATAACGGCTGACACGTGACTACGCTTTAATAAAAATAACAAAATAGAAAATTAAAATTCAAAAACTTAATATATATATATTTTAAAAAGGGTGGCTCGAGCCATCATTTTGGTTGATATGGGGATGGCCGAACATGGGGTGATTCAGGCACCCTCAAAGAGAAAAAAAAAGAAAAGGTAGGAGTGGTTTTGGCCACCCTAGGCCAGGTGAAGGAAAAAAAATAAAAAACTCGAATTTGGCCCTTGGGGGAACCACCCTCAAGAACTACTGGGGGTGTTAGATTACCCCAGACCGACTGATATGAAGTGACCAAAACCACTCAAGCCAAACGGAAGTGGCCAAACCACTCAATTTTTTGTCTTTAAGAGTGATTCAGCCATTCTTATACCGGCTAAGGGGGTGGCTCTACCACCCCATGGCTAAAATAGGGGTGGTCGACCACCCCCATTTGTCGAAATGGGGTGACTCCAGCCATCCTCTCCTTATTCCAACTTTTTGTAAATATTTTAATATTTTAAGATTTTAAATTTTTTATAATAAAGCGTAGTCACATGTCAGTATCTTAACACTAACACGTGAAATTTTGTTAAATATTCAGACGGAAGATGTATAAAAAAACACCTCAATTTTTAAGCAAAATTAAGATATCAATTATAATACAAAATAAAATTGAGGTGACTAAAATAAAGTCTTTAATTCATATAGAGCACAAACATATTTAATCCTTGTTAAAATCCTAATCTATTTGGGACAGGAGCTCCAAAAGCCCAACAGGCCCACCTAATTCTCTATGTGCTATAACCTACAGTCTTCTTCATTTGGCCAAGTCCCAAGTTCCACCTGAAACTGACCAAGAAGAGAGCGATTGAATAGTAAAAAAGAGGGAGAGAGGGATGGCCATGAAGATACAAAAGTGGCTAAGCCTATCGATGCCTCTAAAGCTTGTGACCCGACACGATGTCGTTTTCGTCCAGCGTCTCCTGCACAACGGCCCTGACACCGTGGAAGAGCTCTTGGACCGTCACTTGGTCAAGAAAGAGAAGCCCATCGACGACGACGAGGCCGAGTTGGAGACTCGGCGTCGACTCACCAGTACTCGGCGCGAGGCGCTGAGTCTTTACCGGGACATCCTCCGGGCGACCCGGTTTTTCGCGTGGCCCGATTCGCGGGGCGTCCTCTGGCGCGACGTCCTAAGAGAGAACGCCCGGAATGAGTTCGAGGCGGCCCGGTTCGAGACTGACCCGGAAATCGTGACCCGATTGCTCATCGGCGGGCGTGATGCTGTTGAGTCAGCTCTCGATAAACTCGTGGACAAGCAGAGGCAGCAGATTGAGAGGGATCGTGGCGGTGGGGATCGACGGTGATTTGCTGATTTAGCTGATTTCTGATTTCTGATTCCGATCTTGATCTGTAATTGAAATCTTTGTTGTGTGTTTGATTTGGTTTTTGGAGGAATGAAGATTAGAATAGTTTACATGTAAGTTGTGCATATGAATTCTACAATCTATTGGTTCGAGTGGGCGGAGCTATTGTCCTGAATTGGGAAAGGCTCTAATTACATATGACATTGTATTTCGAATCGGATTCAGGTTTTGAAGGTTCATGTTTCCTCTCTCTCGTCACAGCACTCTCTCCCGTCCGGTATTTTCCCCCTTTCCCTGCTCACTCTCTCTCAGATTCTCTATGGGTATGTGACGATTTTGATTTTTGCTAGTGTTGGGTAATGTCGTTTTGATGTAAGTTATTAGATTGGGCAATTTTTTCTGTGGATTGTGGAGCCTTGATTATGAACCGAAAACCCCCATGGAACATCAAATTGCGATGTTGATGCTGGGTTTGGGTCAATCTCTGAATGGGTATTGGTTCTTGCTGCCTGATTGGAGATTTAGTTAATTGTCTAAGAAATTGGGAGATTTAGAAGTAGAAGCCGGGACCCATTCTCTGTATATTTGAATGTTGTTTCATTTAGATAATAATAATGCTATTCGCTCTCTGCTTTGATCCGAAATCTTCTTCAATTCGTACTCTTCCTTTCTGCGTAGAGGTTTACTTTGTTGAATTGGTTTGTTGGTATGCAAATTTAGGCGTTTTTGTGGATGATGATCAAGAATTTTGATTGCATGTGGGAAGCTCATTTTGAAAATTTATTGTAATGGGTCTTGAACATACTTGATTTTAATAGAACCCGTGTTTGAAATTTCAAATCCAAATTGTTATGTTGCTCCACGTCCCGAAGAAACTTCTTGAGGAATTGTTATATATGTTATCAAACTGTGACTTGTAAACTATTACACAGGACAGCTCTAATATGATTCTATTAACATTTGATTAAGTTCTTTGCTGGCTGTTTCTCTTAGTCACTGTTTCTACTTGCTTATAATTTGTAAGTATGCCTGACCCCATTATCACCTGTATTGGTGATTAGTTACAAATTACAGCTCCAGATGTGCTCAGTTTTCATTGATCATTATATCTGTTTCCATTATTCTGATGATTGAAAGTTGGTCAATTACAACTTATTGCGAACTGGTGAGAGGTTTCGGTTGAACAAAACTTTTTTCATTGCTTAATCACTAGTCAAAATGATCTAGAAACTTAATTGATCTATGGTTATTCCTGGGGAGTGTGGGTGGTTGAACTTGATTGTACCATTATTTACTTTTTTTCTGCTATCAATTTTGACTGAATGCCATTAATTTGAGCAGAAAATGCAGAGAATGCCATTAATATTGCATTTGAGCAGAGAAATGTAATATTTGGTAATACTCTCCATCTTTGTCCAGAAAATTGACAAAAAAATGTGCAATCATAGGTAATGCTTAAGCAGTTCATATTATGTAGTTGTAAATACACATCCTTTTTCTATTTGATTAATGTGAGTGGCCACTTGACTGTGACTTATTATGCTTGTCTGCAGCTGAGTATGCAAATCTGCCATTGATCAAACCGTATCTACAGCCAGGGTTTGACGATTATACTGATGGGGTGAAGTTTGCATTTTGCATCTGCTTCTATTCTTGTAACAAGTATATTTTGAAAGGATTTATAATTCTTGTAACAGTTTGTTTAGCAGAAACGTTTCAGGATTTATAGTTCTCAAATGTTGGCACATTTATGGTGGCTGAATGAGTTTTGTCACTTGTGGATGGATATGTAGGTTGCCCATCATAGATCCATAGAGTTTAGAGCATTGATCTCAGAAGCTATATTGGTAGCCAGCGTTGTTCCTCTTCATTATCGTTGCCCTCCTCTTCAAGACAGTTAAAATTAACCAACTAAAACTAATAAAGAATTATATTTTTTTAAAGTAGAAAAATAGTTAGAGAGCTGAATTGTTGCTGTGTTTAAAAAGGTAGTTAGCCAAAAAAAAAAAAAGTTGAATTTATTTTAGCTAAAGTTTGTGGAGCACATTGGGAATTTGGTAAGATCCTTCCTTTGACAAAAGGTAGTCTTAGACTCATAGCCTTATGACTTGCTTGCTTGCAGATGTTATTGACTGCGTACATCGCCGAAAGAGTAACGCTAGATCTAAATTTCCTTTACAATTTTTTTCTTCTTCTTATTACAGCTCCTTTATAAGTTGTTGATGATATAATATTAATTAAATGAATAAATTTATTATTTTTTTAAGAATAATTGATGATTTAATAGTAAATATTTTGAATTTGAACATTAATTTCAAATTTATTTATTATTTAAATTGAATATTTCATTGGATAGATAGGCTTATTAGAAAAATATTTCATACTTCTAACGACACCTAAGTTTTGTGTCAATTATCCAATTTGTTTGAATCTAACATATGATCACATCTTCATCACAACACTTAGATAATTGGTTTTTCAATAATCATTGACACTTCTATACTTGTTTTTTCTATTAGATTATGAGATTTGTCAAAATTCTAAAATATGTTTATCACACATAATGACAATTTTAAAGGATAGTCTTTATTAAGAATTGAGAGAATAATAAATTTTTCATAATTATCGGAATGACTATTTTAAAGTTAATCCATTTCACTTATTTCATTATTAATAAAAATTATTCTTTAAAATAATTATTCCGCGTACCAGATATTAACTAAGTTATTAGATTTTCAATGTTATCACTTATCAATGTTTCATATTCTTTGAAGATATATTACTATATTAGTGTTGAGACAAGGACATATTTGGAAATTTGGGTTTAGGTCCGAAGGTAGACTTCCAAATTGTCAAAGCTTTTCCTTCAATCCACGGCCCATTTTAATTGTTTTTGAAAAGGGCTGTGTGGGATTGGGTTTCCCTTTTCTTTCCTTTGTTTTTTTTCTCCCCCCTTTTTTTTCTTGACTCCGGAGTCGTCTCTTTCGGTGTACGTTCTAGCAAACCATGGGCAGGCAACAGAAACAAACCATGAGCGCTACAATGTCCAAATCACCCATCAATTGACTCACCGCCAATTAGCCAAACCGAAATTAAATAGTCATTTAGAAGAATTCCAGGGTTAATTGAGTCATTAGGTTATTCCATTAACTGACCTCTACATTTTTGAAAAACCTGTATATATAAACCGTCGCTCTTAAAAATGGGCAATCCAGGTCAGTTCGATGCTCATATTTCCGCATCTCAGACAATCACAGAAGGATCCAAAATTGGGGAAATTTATAGCCTCGTTCACTGCTCGAGAATTAGGGTTTGGGTTAACAATGGCGAAGGGAAGGTACGCTCGCTTTCAGGGCAGGAAATTGTCGACATTGGCGCTCCTGCTGTCCATGCTTTTCGTGCTCTCAGTATTTCTTCTAATGCTATTGGCTCTCGGAATCTTCTCGCTTCCCATCAGCACCGACGATTCTCCGCCGAACGATCTCAGTTCCTTTAGGCGCAGGAGCTTTGAGAGGTATGGATTTTGCTCATAATCTACGGCCTTGAAGAGTTCGGTATGTTTGGAATCAACGGTGATTGACTGTCTTGTGTATGTGCGTGTTTTTTCGCAGACGTGAAGGGATTGAGGAGAGAGGGGAGCAGTGGACCGAAATTCTTGGTTGGGAGCCCAGGGCATTTATTTACCACAATTTTTTGGTTAGTCTTTCATATTTTTGTTTTTCATTTATTTGGGTTCTGTTTTGGATATGGAAGTAGAAATTCAGCCCGTCTATTGCTTAAATTATGAAATATCATTGTGAATGTGAAGGTCCATTTTGCATGTTTCTTTTTTGAGATTCTCTGTGAGGGGTTGAGTTCTGCTTTGTGGGGATTGAGTTTCTAAAAGAATATGGAAATTGGAGACCCAACTAATGTAGAGGGCTGGCATGTCTTAAGAATTACTTAGTTGATGTTATAGAACGTAGAAAGATTTGATACATATAATTAAATGTTTTGGTTATCATTTTGAACAGTCCAAGGAAGAATGTGAGTACTTGATAAGTCTTGCCAAACCTCATATGAAAAAGTCAACTGTTGTTGATAGCATAACTGGTCAGAGCAAAGATAGCAGGTTTGTATTTTTTAAACCCCATCTATATCCACTTTTGGTTCAGATTAAATATTCCAACGAAAATGAAAGGTTAATCTGCATTATATGATGTTGTTGATGTTATCAGTAATCTTTTTCAAAAACTAGCTATACTCTAGATATGGTATATAAAGACAGTAGACATCCTTTTTTTTCAGGGTTCGTACAAGTTCTGGAATGTTTCTGAAGAGAGGACGGGATAAACTTGTCAGGGATGTAGAGAAAAGGATAGCAGACTTCACTTTCATACCTGTAGGTATGAGGTTTAAAATCATACCTATGTACACATTTAGATTTGTTTTTCTGTGAACTTACTCAGAAAAAAAAAAACATTTATTTATTCCTTTTTTGTTTGATCTGTTAATATGTTCTCCAATGATCAAATAGAGGCATTTATGTGCTAATTAGGCGTTACATTGATTTGTAGTGCTTCGCTGCAATGGCATTCTTCTATCTTGTAACAATTTTATATGTCTCATTATGATGACTGTTTTGACCTACTTTTATCTATAAGTTTTCATCAACGATTCCTAAACTTGTTATCATGCTATTGGTGTAAGCAGTGAGTGTGTTGGAATATTCAAATAAAAGTGATGCGGTTGGTTAACTGGTAGATTCCCACGTAGGGTAATAGAGTGGTTGCTTAAATAACATTGATGTATCCAAATCCATTGGTTTAAGCGTTTAGGTTAAGTCAATGCCAAGACATGTTGTATCTAACCTTTACAATAAGACTCCCAAGGTGCTAATTCCAATATATATAAACCCAAGATCCAAACAGAGTGCAATATTATCATGAAGGTTGTTGGGTGACATTTGGAAGAGTGGGCATATGCTTGAATACTTATGCATATTATATGACTATATATATGTTTTCAATGGGAATTCTAAAACCTAGAGTTCCAGGTTGATACAAGTGTTGGTGCTACCTTATGAGTCAAATATATCGTTGCGGGTAAAATTTTTTGTGACTATGTGATTGTTGGAGAGTCATCATCGCATCATTTACCAATAGTAGTATGGGACACCATAGATAGGTGCTGTGGTGCAGATAATTTAATAGCAGATGGGGCACATATGAAAATCAAACATTTCAGTTTCTTAGTATTTCTCTATTACATGTTCTGTAATTGATTAAGTTATGGAAGATTGCTGGCCTCGTGTTCCATTTCTTTTTCATAGAAACCTTTCCTCTTTCTCGTTTAGTTGTTTTTGGGGTCCTGCAAGTGAGTTGGTGGAAATTGTGAGATTCATAAAATTCTGATTGTTGAATAACGGCTTATAAATTAAAAGATGAGGGGAAGCTGTAGTTAAGCTTGAATATGTTTGAGAAGAGTCTAGAACATTTCTCATGGTAACTATACAATGTACAGAGCATGGAGAGGGACTTCAAATTCTCCACTATGAAGTGGGGCAGAAATACGATTTTCACTTTGATTACTTCCTTGATCAGTTCAACACCAAGAATGGGGGCCAGCGGATTGCTACGGTTCTTATGTATTTGTAAGACTATACTCCCTCTTCCCACGTCTGGAGCACTTATCTCTAAAATTTGTGCTTGATGTGTCTTATCTGCTTCAATTTCCCCTTTATCCTTCTTGTTATTTCTGCTTTGGGTGCAGGTCAGATGTTGAAGAAGGAGGTGAGACGGTGTTTCCTGCAGCAAACACAAACTTTAGCTCTGTGCCGTGGTGGGATGAGTTATCTGAATGTGGTAAAGAAGGTCTCTCGGTGAAACCAAAAAGGGGTGATGCATTGCTATTTTGGAGCATGAGGCCTGATACTTCACTAGATCCTTCAAGTTTGCATGGTTAGCAATTTGTTCAATTTATCTATTGTTAATAACTTAAACCACGCTTCAACAATGAATCTGCAGTTTGTCTTACATTTTTAGAAGAATGTGAGGCTTTATTCTCTTCGCTGTAGTTATCTTACTTCTTGTGTTTATTATGGTCAGGATTAGTTATTTGACATTTAACAATCAATGACATGAATTCATTATTCATGTTATGGTTTGTGCTAGGTAGTTGCCCTGTGATTAGAGGGAACAAGTGGTCAGCTACAAAGTGGATGCATGTTGAGGAGTACAAGGTTTAAGCCATTGGTTGTTAAGGTACTTCTTTATTCCCAAACTAGCTGCTATCACTTGTGTGTTTCAGTCAAGTCCTTTCACCCTTTGATTTTTTGACATCTTTGTTTTTGAGAAACTTGCATCTATACAGTGTTTTCTTTTCTTTTTGTTCATTTCATTTTTAAAAATGAATGCATGATAAACTCCATTTCCTTAATCATGCCGAACGGACCATACTTAATGGACTGATGCTGCTATTTTCGCTAGTTAAGTTTCTATTAAAGTAGTGGATATTTTAAGTCATTGCCCTGCAAAATGGAATGAGTAATGCTATAAATTATATTTTTAATAATGATTAATCTAAGAGTTGGTTAGGACTGTTACATCAGTATTGGAGGATAATTATAAGACAAAAATGTAGTTTCTATTATATACTTATTTCCTAGTTTCTCCGTGTAATAACTAAAATGGACATATGCTAACTGAAGTGCTTATGTGCTTTGTTATAGCATTTGTGATTGTCTTGATGGTAGCTGTTAAATCCAGGTAATAAATTTTGTCCACTCAAATAAATATTGCCTGCTTTTTTTCTTCCAGAGACAGGTCCTAACCCTATACGACTCGGCTGCCTTGATCAAGCCTTCATTCGATGCACTTCCATTCTTTCTAACCAGCGTACTTGTTTGCCCGCCACACATTTGGAAGAATAAAGTAGGCTTCCTCTGGTGCAGAGAGTTATACAATTTTAGTTGCAGATAGATCTTCAGGGATAGGAAGATGGGTTGCAAATGATGTGTTGATAGCCAACTGTAAACTAACAAAATAATCATTAAATTACAAGTGCTTATAGATCTTTTTCCCCTTTTTTTTCATTTTTTTTTTTAAAAAAATTGATCTCTCCTTTTCTCTTAGGAGCTGCAATAAGCAGGTACTGTCCTTTGTCTGTCTTTGGGCCAGTTCCGACTGTGAGACTTAGGAATCCAGCCTAGATATACGGATGTGGGCCCACAAAATTGGCTCGGAGGTTGGACTCGATCAAATCATAAAATATTTGGCCCGATCCAGATATGGGCTGGACCTGGGCCCGGTGAATTTTTCTCTGACTGAACCCAACCCAGGCTTTAAATTTATTAATATTTTAACTTTTGTAATGTGTTTTCAGTCTTTTAATTTGATTAATGTACCTTACTTACCTATTTACCAAAAGGATTGTAATGTCTTCTTAAAAGATAAAACTACCCTTAAAAAGTTATAAAAGACAACAATATCCTTGAAAATCTTAAAAAAGCAAAAGCATAAAAAGAAAGTAAAACTAACCAACGACAATGCCGTGGGTTTGGTGACCCACAGTGGGTTAAGGGGTTTTTTGGTTCAACTGAATGCTTTATTTATTTTTATTTTTATTTTTTTGCCTTTTTTGTTTTATCTTTAATGGGCATTTTAATTTTTTTTTTAGAAAGGAGAGACATTGTAACTCTAATGATAAATTGGTACAGCACATTAACGTAATTGAAAGGTTGAGAAAACATTATAAACGAGGTGATAGATTAAGGATGCTAAGTGTAGTTTCTCGTGATTCTAATTACGATAGTTTACAAAGTCTGAGATTCGAACATAGGCTACATAGTCGAAGCTCCAAAAAAGGACAAGAAACTAATAAAAATAATCACTGAAAAAAGGAAAAAACCTCTGTAAGGGGCTGGGCCATGTTGGCTCTAGTCTACATTATTTATCGCTGAGGGTGAGCCAACTTGTTAATATCTGGCCCAATATCAGGCCGGGTCACGATCATGCCCATACTTGGCCCAATCGTAATGGTTTTGCAAACATTTCAATAATTTTTAATGAGGCCGCTCCAAGCAGAGAAATCTTTCTACAACATTTGACGGTCCAAAAGGTTCGATTCACAACAGAGCATTCTTCTTATAGTTGTTGGTCTGGATGATATTTGTTAAGATAATTTAGCATACAGCAACAATCATTTAACAATATTAAATTACAATTACAGGCTCTAGATGACATTTGTTACATAATTCCTAGTTAATTAAATACTCTTAACATAATGTACGAGGCATTCTTCAAACAAGATTCCAAAAATGATCATGCATTCAAGGAGGCCTTGTGTGTGTGTGTGTTTGGGGAGGGGGGTGGTTGACCTCTAGAATTGCAGATCCTCCTTTTTAATTATTGAGCCATGTCTTCAGCGGAAAGCAGCAAGTCCTCCCTACCTTTACCATCATGCTCAATCAAATTCAATCATACCTTAAATGAAGGCTGCAGAACAAATGCTTGATAGTTAGAAAGGCTGGTTTCACAAATCATTTATTTCTACAATGGGCAGCATTGGACAGCATTAAACAAAGTTTGCAAGCAAATTATATTACCAAGTCTAGATATGAGTTCCATAAATAAGATTATTTGTCTAGGCTGGATTTTGTGTTGATAAGCCTACTCATCTACTCCAAGTATTGGAAAATCTTGATTGACTATGCATATTACTTCACATCAAAAGTTGTTGGTTAACAATCTTTGTGACATGTTGTGTTCGGGTTGGTTATGCATAAAAAGTGATACCAACTGATTTTTTTACTTGCTGCCACTGTTTGTGATGTTCTTTGAGTAGAAACATCAGGAAAGGTCATGGACTATCTGATTCGGACTGTAAAATCTATTGCATTTCCAACACTATATGTGGTGTGCTTTGAGGAGAAACATCAATAAATGTCATTTTGAAAAGAGTAATACCATATTTACAACTCTTTTACAACTTGCTGACACGTATCAGCATGGTATTAAAACCACGTTAGTTACTAAAAAATGTTTTTAACACCCTCTAATTACATGCCAACATGTGTTAGCAAGTTGTGAAAAAAAATTGTAGGTTTAACATTTTTTCTTTTGGAAATGCTTCAGGTGAGGCCTGATCATGCATATTAGTGGGTAAGTACCTTCACTATGCCAATTTCACGAAGTTGGCTCAGGATCTCAGCAAAATCAGCAGGCGGAGGGCATGAAAAATACATGTTTTCTGTTGTATGCGGATGCTTAAACCTACAAAAGAAGGGCAAAAGTAACTATTCTGTAACACCATTTGTGTAAAGCAAATATTGCAAACTAAGTTTTATCGTCTAACCCAAGAGCCAAAGCATGGAGGCAAGGCCTCTCAAATCCAGAAACCAGTTGCAAAAGTTGTCCATGATGGCTAGTTGGGGTTCTAGGCCGAAGCAGCGACAAGGCCATGCTCTTGGTCCCTCCATACACCTCATCACCTAAAAGAGGAATCCCCAAATACTTTGCATGCGCACGGATCTACGACAAATAAAGCAATCAACGGGGTTGAGTATAGCTTATAGAAGATCAAAGATATTTTGATCACCAATTAGTATTTTATGTAATAGTAATGCTATATATCACACTTTTGTCATACAATGTTGACGTGACAATTTCAACTAATCCTCAGATTTTTTTTTTTTTAACAATGACTGATGTAAGGATTGGTTGAGGCTGTCACATTAGCATTGTGAGATAAAAATGTGGTTTCTAACATTACTCTTTATGTAATTGGATTACATGTCTCAATTTAGTCATTTAAGAAACAAATGAAGAGGAGGCATGATGCAAATGATTGCATAAATAGGGGGAACTGCCAATCACTTTTGTGTAGATTATACTAAAAGGATCCATCATTCTGATGGTCCAGCAGGGGCCAAGTGCATTTTTTTTTTTAAAAAAAAGAAGCAATCAACCAGACTCAATCAGACACTAACATGGTATATAAAAAATGTGTCATCACACTGTGGCATGCTTCCAAAAGTATGAATGCCTTATAATAATGATCAAAGTAACGGGCTATTATTTGGAACCAGAGACCAAAGGAGGGAGAGCTGGAAAGTATATCTTATGGCATGACACAAATAACTTATCTTCCTCAAATCAAACATGCAATGTAAATGTCAATGGGACATGGAAAGTATTACTTAAAAAGAGTATACTGCCTCTAAAGAAGATTTACAAAACTACACAGTAGGGATAGCTAAAGACACTTGATCACAAAAGACGGCAGGCGATGGCTTCTATTTTGTATACAAAAAGCACAAATACTAACAAAGTAACAAGGAACTTGATGCGATATTGAAGTAAACCTTTGACCAACCTGGGAAAAAAAGGTGCATGATAAAAATGTTATTTTAGAGAATTTTATCTTGAAGGAAAAGATATCAGCTGCTCTATTGGCAGGAAATAAATCTTTGGAGTTGTTGACTTCGGTTCAGAAATACAAAGTTGATTCAAAGTTAATAAGTGACTATTACCCTCAAGGGAAAGTTTTAGTTCAAATAATACCAGTGTCCGAATAGGCTTCATGTCTAAGCTTTTTAGATAGTTTGATAAGACACATGGAATTTAGAGAAGTATAGTCTGAAATGATAAGCCAGCAGGGCAGAGAAATCGGTGCTACTATTCTGCTTCAAGTCAATTCAACCCAACCTAACACAACAAATCCTATTCTCAACTACATGAAAAGGACCAAACCATCTTTACCATTTCCCTACCAAATTTCATGTCTTTCTGTTAAGGCAAATGCATACCTTTTCTAGCTGAAAATCAATTCCATGATTTGAAATGTTTTAAGCTCCTTGCCAGTGCAAGCAAAAACATCATGATGGCAACAACCTCTCCCTTATTTTTACAACAGATTTTGGTGGGCATTTGACAAGCATACATTCAATATGAAGGATTTATGAACACGGGCACCAACATTCCAAGAATGCATTTCTTCATCAGCATTGGAATATACATTTAAAATATTGTTTGAAGTTTAACATCTCCAGGAATTTTTTTCAAATTATACACTAGGCAGTACCTGATGAGTACGTCCAGTTTCTAATCTCCACTCAACCAATGCAGAACCACCACCAGCAAGTATTTCAATTACTTTGTATCTGATATAGTTTCAACCAACTTTAGTACACATGCAGCATAAACCGATAAAGATTTGAACAGCGTATAATTTGAAAACAAGCAAAACCAACAGAATGAAAGTCATTGCTTCATTTCTATCACACTAACTTGTATTGTTGCATCAAACTTACAACTCATGTTTACTTTTACAGCATGCTAGAATTTAAAATTTAAAATTGATGTTTCTTTTCTTCGCTGTTCAATGACCTTTTGAATTCTCCATATACAAATGAATCACAATTACTTTTCAAGGTCTAGGGTTCCTTTTGTTTCTTCTATTCCAATCACTGTAGATGTGAAATGAAAGCAACATCTAAAATGCACATGTTGCGATATAAGAAAATTTATTTTGATTGAAAGAGCTTTCTTCACATCAAATAAATGGCAAATAAATCAGGGTTTCAGCATGGTGAAAACCAAATCCATTGATCAGAAGACAAGCTTCATATGTTAATTTGGGGAGTACCTAAGTTGTCCAAATTCCTATATTTCACTACTTTAGGTGTTAAGAGGTTCATTTATGATAGCAAGGTAGTCTAAATCCTATAGAATTAAATCCTTACTACCATATCATATTCTCTCTCTCCTTAATAGTTGCATTTACCAACATTGTGAAGCATAACTTAAGAAACAGAGAAGTAACATGATAATGGAAGTGATGGAGGACCATCAATCACCTACTAGCAGCATGGCGGGCCTGTCTACAGTTATTTGATCCGGATACAGCAACCATGCGAATCCGATTATTTATATCACGACCAATTGGGACCTCAACACGTCCAGCAGTTGGAGATGGCACTCCAGAAGTAAGACTAATGTATACTCTTTGGATGGTGTGTAGCTTGAATTGTTCAGATAAATGGGCATGAGAGTGTTCATCCTGCCATCAGTAATCATCCATGGGACAAATCCGAATATTATAAACAGAATGGTAGTTTTCTAGTTTCTGGTGCTTAGGAGCAGTTATCAAGGGACTGGGGGGTTACCTTTGCAACAACAAGTAATCCACTAGTGCCTTTGTCCAATCTGTGCACAATCCCTGGGCGAATAGCTGCCCTACTTTGGCTGGAATATAACAACTCATTAGGACTTTGGTCTTTAAAAAAGCTACTGAACTCATCATCAGAAATATCCTCAGCATCCGAAGGTACATCCTCATTCGAAAATGCAACAACTGGAAGACTGCAATGATGAAGAATACCATTTACAAGTGTGCCAGTAGCATTCCCAGGTGCTGGATGAACAACCTAAATCAAAACATAAATGTCATTTCCAGTGTCAAGATGAAATTGACACTGATAACCACTTCTGAAGCCCAATTCCTGAATGCTCTTATATATATATATATATATATATATATATATACATATATATATAATTCTCCATTTGGTTGCATATGATTAAGGAAAAGAAAACTAAACTATTAAAACTTCACAAGTGTTTTGAGTAAATGGCCAACATTTGCTGCTAACACAATTCATTTTAAGGGTTTAATTGTAACAATTCAGGGAAAGCGCTTGCTGAATCTGCGCTATCACTCTAAAAGGACTAGTTAATTTAGAGCTCCATATAATTACTTAGCATTGAAGGTCAAAATAATAAGTGTGAATAGCCACAAACTGAATTTCAAGAATATTTAAATCAATCATCAGTTGCTAAGTTAGTACTGTGTTTTCAACTGCACGGTTTAAAGTCAATTGTTTCCTTAATTGACAAGAATATGCGATTCCATAATTATTTCTGAATTATGTGAAAGTTTTACTAAACACTAAACATGATGGATAAGATATCATCAGTCAAACTTATTACATATTGTAGAATTGTAATCTGCATAGGTCCGCAATAAATCGTTAATTTTGCTATTTACACCACAGATGCACAATAACTCAATACTACATGTACATGTTTGTCAATGGACAATCAATAGAAAAATAAGTTTGACACATAATAAAACAGGCATATATGAGGTGTTTACCATGTGTGCAGGCTTATTAACGACTAGTACATGCTCATCTTCATAAACTATATTCAAAGGTATGTTTTCCGGCTCTGCCCTCAAGGGTTGCAACTCTGAAATTGTGCAATCTACCTTATCCCCAGCTTTAACATTGTGCGAAACCTGCTCGCATTAAAACTGAAATTTAGAATTCCAATATACACGGGAGTAAAAATATTTGAAATCCAGAGAACAGAGGACAAACTCCCACAAAACATGTCCATGTGAGAATTTACTATACACAAGTCTTAGATTATAACTAAAAAAATTACCTGCATGGAATTTCAGGTTGAAAACTTCAAATCAATCATTGCAAATGAAACCATTCCTATAACAAACAAATCTGCAAAATGGAACCATCTCAAGGAAATCTAGAATCGATTAATAGGACCATACCATCTATGATCTGCTTAATTGGAGATGGTAGTGTTGAAAATTTAAATTACTTCAATGTGCCATCAGTTAAATCAGTGAATGATTTTCTTGATAAGCTTTAATGATTTTTTTGTACATTTCTCTCTCACTTCTTAAGTGGTCCTATTATATACTTCCTGTGTGTCAGGGGTGCGTTTTTGCACTTTCAATATATTTTCCTCTTATTTATCAAAAAAAAAAAAAATCAGTGAAGCTTTAACTAGGGAAGCGATACCTCAACAAATGGCCTAAACATATCTAATGTAACCTTCGATGACTCACATCAACAAGTAAAATCAAATTAAACCATGAAAAGGTTAAATTCTCTTACTAATTCATTTCCCAACTACAAACATGGAATGTAGCATCATTTCGATTTTTTACAATGGCAGAATTCTTAACGGAGAGCAAAAATATCTCCCAAAATAGGCCCTTCCAGAATATCTCTACCTCCTATCGAAACCAATTTAACACCGAATTTCTAAATCTCTTCCGGTAGTTGAACAAAGCAAAGCTCTGGTTTCTTGTAAGCGAAACCGCAATCCAAACTAACCATGGAGACTATGAATTTGAAATCAAACTGTTCGATGATTATATAATGACAATATTATGAGCCTAATATAAAGCAGAAATTGAAGTTACCTTATCCACAACGCGGCCATTGACAGCGACGAGGCCGGAGCGAATACTAGACTGGACGCGAGCCCTACTGATGCCGTTAATGCGAGAAGAGATCCAAGAATCGAGTCTCAACTTGCCTGACTTGATGCAAACGGTCTCTTCCAACTGTACTCCGCCGTAGTTGGCTCTGCGGCCAGCAAGGGCTTCGTGGCTTTCATCGGAGTTTGTGGAACCAGAACTGGCACTGGCTGTGAGGAAGATTCTTAAAGCCCTAGAGGGAGCTCTAGGGCTCCGAAAGAAAGAAGGTGAGGTTTGAAGTACAAATGATTTTGCGGAGGAAGACGAGAGGGAAGTGTGGAGGGAGAGCATGGTCTCCTTCCCGTTACGTTACAGCTTTGTTGTTTTGGTAAGAGGGGGAAGGTAAAACGGTTCCGGGGAAGGCAAGAAAACAAGAACGACGACGTCTTGTCTTTCAATAAAGGGATGTGCAATAAGACGGTAAATTTCCCAAAACCCCCGCAATTTTCAGCTTTCACTAAATAAAGATCTGGATTGATTTTTTTTTAAAAAAAAAAATGTTTAAGGGAAAAATCAAATTTAGTCTAAGAGATAATTTTATAAATTTTCAGCTTTCACTAAAAAAAATCTCACATATCTTAATTAATAAGATGACTATAAATACAATATTTCAATCATTTAAAACCAATTATCTTTTCAAGAACACGAAGAAAGTTTCATTAGTCTGTATACAAACAGAGTATCTTTTGATTTTTACGCAATTAATAAATTAATAATCAAATACATTCAAGACACATATAATACACATTTTAATGCTTCAAAAAAAAAAAAAAACAGATGTTCTGTTGATACATATGGAAAGGAGTACATATTTTGGAATATAATAGAGTATTCCATTTTGTGTATAACAGCAGCTATTTTTTACAAATAATCACAAGTATTATTAAAAAGAGCAAAAATACAACATAAATACACATGATGTATACAAGAGAATATTTATAACATAATTGTAAAGAGTGTATTGACATTGTGAGACGAACATGTATTGATACAGCATGGGAGACATTGAAGATTGATCCTCAAGCAGAAGGCAAGCCCCATAGAGCTTTGGGGGTTTTATTTTTGTACATGATATAAGCAATTATCTCATCTCTGTTGATTATGATGTTGTTCCCTTTCTCATCATGGCTACAAACTCGTCATAATTGATTTTCCCGTCCTACATTTTGAACCCCATAATAATTAGAATGATCCATATAGAGAACACTAGTGAAAAAAAAAAAAAAAAAAAAAAAGGATGATTAGGGTTCAAGAGAAGATAATTACTTTATCAGTATCGACATCTTCAATCACTTCGTCTATAGTAGCTTCATCCCCCATTCCATGTTGAGCCATAGCTATTCTTAGTTCATCTCTAGTAATAAATCTGGTGAAAATTAAACAAGTACATTAAAATATATATATCAACAGTGAATGTCCAATAACTTCTTGCATTAAAAAAAAAAAAAAAGGGTTCAAAAACTAGATTTTAAAAAAACAGACCGGCTGCCTAGTTTTAGGCAACAGATTTAAGCATTGTTTATAAGGTATTAAAGCACTTCAAATGTATAATTCAAAAAACCAGCATGCTAACCCGCTTCTATCCTTGTCAAAGTACTGAAACGCCTTAAACAAATTTTCTTCCTTATCAAGTTTGTGCCGATGCATAGTAGCAGTAATGAATTCATAGTAATCAATAGTCCCGCTCTTGTCAACATCAGCCTGACAAATAAAACCAAAAAAATAAAAAACATGAGCCAAAGGGAAATTTTGTAACTACTAACATGGTTTGTTTCTTGAAGAATCAATGAGCTATATATATCACAATGAATAGTTTATTTGTTTCTGTAAATAAACTGATCACAAGATAATGGGACAGCTTTACAGTACTTACAGCATCCATCAGCTGCTTAATTTCTATTTCAGTAAGCTTAGATCCTAGTCTGGACAATCCAGTTTTGAGTTCGTCCAACGTGATCGTACCGCTTTTATCGGTGTCCATGTTGTTGAACATCTGTTTCAAGCCCTTGATTTCTTCCTCTGAAAGGTTCTCTGCGATAACCTTCCAAAAATCCAAAATTTGGTTACTAAGAAAACAACATATTAAAAAAAAAAAGCCAAAAGAAAAATAAAGACAACCAATCACTACGTTTCTCAATCTAAACAGATGTTCTTATGAAATACGACTAGAACCCATAAGGAAAGCACATATATAATGATTAATGACCATGGCTTAACTGACATAATATTTTTAAAGGAAACTGGACTTGACAATTTTCCTGTTAATTCTGTATCTCTGTGTCTGCATAAATAATGAAACTTTATTTAAAATCTTTGGTGATTTTTTTTTTATGAATTTTAATTGTGCTTCCAAGTTATAAATTCTAATAAATCTTTAAAACCACACTCTAATCAAGTAAATTAGTTGTTATAAGGAAGCAGATGAAAGTCACATGGGAATGAAAACACCCCATGTTTCACATGGCAGTGGAAAGGAGCCGTTTCTGTTTTCCAAAACATTTGGTACGTGTAGGATGTCATTTTTTGAATTCAAGAAATTACATCATGAGTACTCCAGTTCTTTGCAATGACGTCATTTTTTTTTAATGATTCAATGTGAAAGGCCACATTTCTATCTCCTAATGCTATGTTAATGAAATGGAATTAATTTGTTTCCTGGGGGCATCTAAATGCTAAGACTAGATGCTTGTGATCATTCAGGACATCATTCTCAAGTTCTGCATAACTTACAAAAAGAGAAGAGGAGGCATCAAATCATACCTTTAGAGCGAGTTTTTTCAGCTTGTTCATTGCTCTAAATTGCTTCAGCCTACTTAGAACGGCACTATCAATAGGTCTGTCAGATGCTTCACCATCTTCCTTCAACCATGGATGTTCTGGTTTATATGCATAATGCAAGTGACATTAATTATCCGCTAGTTGTCTGTATGGAAATAATGTCACACAGCTTCCATTAAAAAAAAAAAGAAGAAAATAAGTGTTTTACAGTGAGCATGAATCCTAAATTTCTTTTCATTGTACCAAAGGATCTCCAAACCCAAGACAAGCAATAGAATTGTGTGACAGCAAAAGTTGATTCCTGATTTTTCTTTTTCCCCTGCTGAATGTCACGTTTATTGTTAGATTTTTTATTTTTTTGGCTTGGTCTGGAATTGTAAGATCAATCATTGTAAGAAGTTTATTTGACGTGGGACATACCCAAGAGGGTGTTGGAAGCTCAACAAATCAAAACCTAAGAAAGTTTTTTTGAAACTGTATAAGTCAAAAAGGTTCTTTTAGTGAATAAGGGCTTTTGTTTTTTTAAACTGATGTGCCTTTTCGGTTCTCAAATGAAGTATTAACATAAAAGAGTTTTTGTTGTTTATTGCAATAAAGAAGGAGAAGAAAAGTCTTGTACGTTAGTTTTTGTATGCCTATATATATAGGCTTTGTAATGTATTTTTTAACTAGTGTGAAAGGGAAGAATAATTCATTCACTGAACCTAGTTTTTTAGTGATAAAAGAGAGAGAGATAGAGAAGTGACTAGTTGGTAAACTAGTTTTTTCTTTCAGAGGGAAAGCTTCAATGGACGGAACTCATTCAAAATCAGTAAGCCTATTGGACTGTTAAAAAACAATTATATACTCACCAAGAGCCTCAGCAGCAGTAATCCGTTTCTTAGGTTCCATCGTTAACATTCTTCTGATGAGATCCTTTGCACCAGCAGATATAGTTGGCCATGGTGAGCTTTCCAAGTCAAGTTTTCCTGCTATAATTGCCTCGAATATGCCTTTCTCGGTCTCTAAAAACAAAATTTATTGATTCGCCATCAGTTATCAAAGGAAAATTAAAACAAAACATGTTCAGATAGCAAGATATTGGTTTCACGACTAGAAACATGTATCTCTTGGTAAACCAAAAGAATAGCACAAGAAACTGAAATTACAAAATAATACTGCAAAGTTCACCACGATTAGTCGTGTATAACTGTTGTTGATCAAATGTCTCCAAGATCCTAAGTGGTAATTTGTAGATTTTCCACCTCAAATTTCTTTGGTGGCAATGCCAACTAAATTGTAAGTACTTTACCTACCGGCCCAAAAAGGAGGAACCCCACTTAGAAGGATGTACAAAATGACTCCAGCACTCCAGACATCCATCTCCTTCCCATAGCTCCGCCGCAACACCTCTGGTGCCACATAGTAGGCACTTCCAACAATGTCCTTGTACACTTTCCCTGGAGAATGTTATATAAATTCATTTGTTCAGTATTAGTGATTGAAGAACATTATACCAGAACATCACATAAATAAACTTGATAAATCCCAAGATAACAAACTTGCAAAGTACAGATAGCATTTTTCCCTATTCCCTCATTTTCTTGTAAGAAACTTTAATAAATGTAAGGTTAAGGCAAGAATCAGTTAACCATTCATCAGGTGCATTTACCTAAAATCATAGCAATTTTTCTTACCATAAATTCAATAGGTTAGAATATAAATTAAATTATTAAATTCAATGTTTCCTATTAGCTTAAACTTTTGGGATAACTTAACATGGTATCGGTGCAAAGGCTATAAATTCAAACTTTGACTTCACACAATTTACCTCCAAATTCAGTTAATTATTCTACGTGTTGAGCTGGGAGAGTATTAGAATATTAATTCAATGATTAAATTCACTATTTCTTATCAACTTCATCTTTTGGGATAACTGATGATTTAACACAATAGTTCAGTCATAACAACCATTTAGAGAAAGCAAAGATGTTTTTTGGGGTCAGCATGCATGTGCCGGCAAAGATCACAACCATGGCCAGTTTTAACTTTTCTTTTTTTTCTTTTAGTAGTTGTATAATTACACATTATTGGTAGCTAACTTCTAGCCATTATGTGTTCTGTGTAAGTGCTGTCTATGAATAGCGGCCATCAGATGCTTTTGAGAGTTTATGCAATTAATTAATAAGCACAAAGTAGTGCAACCCTAATACAAATGATGTATATAAAAGATAACCCCCACTAATGATGGAAACGGCCATCTTCTGCTCTGTCATAACTAGTATAATACTCAAACTATTTCATAATACTAATTACATCTATGGACTATGATATCAATATCAAGAAAGTCTTTGTAGTGAACTAGTAGCTAGGAATGTTCATGGTTCAACTAATGACAAAGAAGGCTTGTCAAATATCTCAGATAAATTACTGGGTTTATCTGTCTGATAAGAAATTTTAAAAAAAAAAAAAAAATCCAGAAGGTATTTTAGCGCTACATATTACATAGGAAGCAGCAACATTTCTTATGCATCTGCTACTACAGTACTCCAGTGGAATTTTGATGAAGTCTAGTCACGATGTGATGAAAGCACAGGACGCGTTTTTGTTTTCTTTGCTTCCCTTTTTTTGTTTGCGTTTTAATTATTAAAAACCGTTTACTTGGTTGACCAGTCGCTTTCATCCTTGACTTCGTCAACCCGACCCATCATGGCATCCAGAGAAATCGTTTAGATTTATATTACTGCAATTTCTGATCTAATTCTCTCGCTTAAAATAAAAAAGCATATGGGAATGAAAAGTCCAACAAATTAATGGATAAACCATGGAAAGAAACATATATTTGTTCAAGCTAACGGGATTCCAAACTTTGAAATGGAAAAAGAAGCAAAGATCACAAGAAGTTTGAAAATAGTCAGAAGTGCAACACTAAAAAAATTAGCATACCATAACACCCTGATTGCAGAATTAGACCTAGAGAATGACAGAATTAAACCAAAAAATGCAGCAATTGAAGGGTACCCAGATTGCAACCAACCTTCCTCAATGAAGACAGAGAGTCCAAAATCCGTGGCTTTGATTGGAGAGTTTTCATCCTTGCTCACCATCAAGAAATTCTCAGGCTTCAAGTCCCTATGCATCACCCCCATGAAATGACACGCGTGAACGACATTTACAATCTGCCTACCAAGCGACGCCGCCTCGCGCTCCGAGTAGTTCCCCCGGGCGATGATGCGGTCGAAGAGCTCGCCGCCGGAGCACAACTCCATCACCAAATGCAGATTCTGCTTGTCCTCATAAGCGCCCTTGAATTCCACAATGTTGGGTTGCCCTGTCAGGTGCTGCAGGATCAGAATCTCCCTCCTCGCGTCTTCTATGTCCTTCTGATTCACAAGCATCCGCCTGGCTATCGACTTGCACGCGTATCTCCGGCCCGTGACCCTTTCCGTACAGAGATAGGTAATCCCAAACTGACCCCTACCCAGTTCTTTTTCAAGAACGTATATAGAGTTTATGTCGACGTACGGTTTGCCAAGAATGTCTCCAGTCCCTTGAGAGGACGTTGGAGGAGCTTTAGAAGAGGCTGCTTTACTTGGAGTTGGGCCATACCGTTCTTGGGTTTTCTGGGAGACTTGGTGGTACTGACGAGGAGGTGTGTCGGAGGCGGAGGAGGAGGAGATTGGGACGTCACGGGATTTGGTGAAACAGAGTCCCATTGAGAGAGAGAGAGAGAGAGGCAGAGAGAGTTTTAGAGTTTCAGGTGGGGCTCTGAAGGATTTTTGGTTGGTGGTGGGTTTCCATTTGTTGGAAGAGCATATTTAAAATTCTAGGGACTTGTTTGTTTGCTTGGGACTACATATTCTTTCTATCTATATGTGCTTTGCTTTTGCCCCTTGGACGGTCCTGGGCATCATTCTTCTTCACTTTTTGCTCTGTTACGTTTTTGTAGAGAGAGAGTTTTTTTTTTTTTTTATTCGTAGAGAGAGAGTTAATTACTGTTTGGCTCGGTATCGTATTAAACAAGAAGCAAGATTTTGTTAAATTACGCGTTTTGGGTGACGGTTTCGTAACTTTCGTTTGATTCTATTGGCCAAGGGCCAGTTTGATTAAATTTCCCGCAAGCCCACTGTATTAGGAAGCCCAAAGTGAAGCCATTTGATCTTATTGGACCCAAGAGAAGAGCCACTTGGATATTACACCAACTTATCATGCTCACGAACTTATCATGTCATCCATGCACCCATCATGTACAGTAAAGTTAGCCATACCCGCATACCTCCAGTAGAATTAAGACAACTCACAATGAACTCTTTAAATTTGATTTTTTCTAAACTTTTAACAAAGACTGTCATTTAACAAATTCTCTATTAAATGTTAAATTTAACATCCGTCAAAAATTTTTTTAAAATATAAATAGTCAAAAAGTGAATGTTAATTTTTTTTTTTAATATTTTTTATCTTTCATACTTTATCTTCTTTCCTCTCAACCAAAGTAAATTTTTAATACAAAGAGTTTAAAAGTTGGTTTCATTAATAAAATCGACTATTTAGTTAAAGTAGATAAATATTTAAAAAATTTGATATTTAGTAGTTTAAAAAAATGGCTAGCTAAATCAACTAAAGTAGATTCTTAGAGTTAAATTTATAAAAACTTTAAAAAATTCATTGTGAATGCTTTAAATGTGCCCCTCAAGCCACATGTTTTCCCTAACTTTTTTTTAAAAATACCTTTTATAATCTTTTTAAAATTAAAATTTTACTCTCCCAATTTTTTATTTTTTTATTTTTTAGTCTTACCCCAAGTATAAATGTTAGTTCTACCCTTGGCCATACATACTATTTTCTCATGGCTAGCTTAAGTGCTAACGTGGAAGTGCATGATATGGCATTGTCATGTCAATTCAAAAAAATAAACTTATTGACATGTGGCAATGCCGTGTCAAACTAAAAAATTTGTCTAGATTCTTTCAAATGAATGGTCGGCCACCCCTGACCGAACCTCCTGGGGTGATGCGACCACCTCTAAATAATACTTTCAATTTAGTTCTCTTACAATTAGTTGTTCGAATTACGTGGAGAATGGACTTGCAAAAACTATCTGTCATGGGTGGCCTAAGGTGTGAAGCCCAATTACTTAAGACAAGTGAACTCTGCAATCACATAATTTGAGCAACCAATTGTAAAGATTGATAATTCATAGTTAATTCACGAGTGGAAGAATTATCACAGTCTTAACTATTACAAAAAACTCATTCTTTAAATTTTTGGTTAACTACATCTGTCCCCCATCTAATTACCTCCTCTTCTTCTTCTTCTTCTTTTTTTTTTGCAATGTTCCCCATTGGAATTGCAATCCCCCCTTTCTGTAACCCAATCCAAACGATAAAAAAACAATTGACCTATTTTTTTTAATTCTTATTGAGTATATTTTTGTTATATTGAGTCACGGAAGGAGGACATTATAATCCCAATAGTAAATTGGAAAGACATTACAAAATTAAAACATTAAAAAGACATTGCAAAACAGATAATAGTTAGAAAGAGATATATATAGTTTTTCCTTCAATTTTTTTTCTTCCCTTCTTAAATTAGTATGTATTTGATCCAGTGGATACTTTCAACCTTTGCGGAGGTCCCAAGGAGTACTGCCATGGTGTTATCAAGATATCAGTCGAGAAGATCCCCAAGTTCAGAATTACATGTATATTATTAGCATCCTACTCAATTTTCCAAGAAAATTTTCATGAAGTGGCTTATTGAAAACTTGACCTTAACACTCTTGCGTTCATTCTTACAATATCAACTATAGTGAATGGTTCGTAGCTTGCCACCTTGTAACCACATTTTTCATCCACCTACATCGATAAGTGGGTTATGGGTCATGGCTTTTGTCCTTTGCGAATATGGGACACATAATTTACACCACTTGATATTCCATTACTAACCACTCACGTCTGGCTAGCCAAATGAAGATAAATATGTCAAAAAAAAAGGTGTTACATTCAGCTAGCTAAACTAGCCAAAATATTCGTTAAGTGCTGGGTCCTCAATAAATTTGTTCAGTATTGTAGCACTAACAAAGAAATATATATGAAAAGAAATAATGATTGTTGGAAAGAAGTAATTAAGAATAAAGAAAGAATATTTAATAGAGTAGTAAAAGTAAATAACTAAAATAGAGAATGAGATTGATGTTGAGCAAATTATTAGTATTTAATTGTCCCTCTTTCAATAAAATTATGTTAAGCAAGTTAATAATGGGCATTGGCCTAAGGTTTAGTCAGAGTCTATTTAAGTATGCATTATACTTTAATGGAGATAGATATAATGGAATAAAATTATGAAAAGTATTTCTTTCTCTTTTCTCTTTCTATTCTCCCTATCTTCTCTCTCTTTCTCCCCCACCTTATTCTCTCGTCTATCTTTCTAATTTCTTTCTCTTCTTTCTTTCTCCTCTCTTAGCTTTTTTGCCCTAATTTTCCTATCTATTTCCGTGACTATATTGTTTCTCCCCCATTAAGAATATAGATGTTTTGAAAAAGTAGATAATGAAAATAGAAAAATGAAATTATTTAGCTAAATAATGGTTTTTTTTTTTTTTTATTCAAAAGGGGGGAAGGGGGGAAAGGGGAATTTAGCTAAAGAATGGTTAACATGATGTGAATGCCCTTAACATTTTCCTTTGGTTCGAGACAGGTACGGCATAAAAGGTTGAACAAATGGGCACGGTAGCAAAAGCCTTATGATTAGTGAACAAGAATATAAGTTATTACAAAAGTCTATATGAGTATGGGGTATCAAGTCAAAGAATTCTCACGTCACAACAACAGCCAATAGACGCAACACATGCAACGCACCGCATTATAGGGAGAAGAGAAACTGACCACTCGGACATATATACGCGTTACGATGAGTCATGTGATCCAGTCAAGATTGGGATGAATTGACAGGCCAACATGAGCTTAGTCGAGGCAAGCAAACGGCATAGGCTTCACGGATGATGGATCAGTTTGTCGCATCACGACTGTAGCTCACGAGGGAAGATACGGAGCCGGAGCAGGGTCCACACCAAATCAAGCGACTGAAATATGTTGTGGGTGTCATACACCCCTTGAGCCACAAATTTTCTCTCAAATTTGTCTAAAAACGCAAGATCTATAAAGCTAAAATTTCATTGAAAGAAATAAGATAAATCTGTGCTAACATTGATCTTCAATTTTATTTTATTTTTCTTTTGGACGAGTATTAAGGTTCAAAAACAAGCACATATGATTAGAACAAGCTGTATTTAATAAAAATGTAATTTTTAACATTATTCTAATTAATTAATATATTGCCAAGGTACACTTCTTAAGGTCAATAATTGCTATGCACTCCTTATGTCATTTTCTGAACAATTTTTTTTTTCAATTCTATATATTAAATGAACATATGTTTTAAAGAATAATTTTTACATATATTTTTAATATAAATTGACATTTATTTTTAGATCACATGATTTTCACATACATTTATGATCATGTACTCTAAAAAATGCATGTAAGAATTACGTGCTCTAAAAACATATATAAACTTAATAAATTAAATTAAAAAAAGTCGTGTATCGTAATTAAAAAAAAAAAAAAAAAACCTTCATCCATTATGTTGACATGTTTGCTCGTTACAATGCAACTTTTTCTACTGATTAATAAGATCTATGATTTTTAATATATTAATTTCTTAAATCTCAATCATTGTTTTTAAATTAAGCAGTTAAAAGAAATTGTACATTCTACAATAATTCTAAATGTAAAATGTCTTAATCCCTCCCTTTTCTGTATTCGTTTTTTTTTTTTTATGGTTAAGAAATTGTAAGAATATAAAAATAGAAAACTTGATTTATAAGTTAATTTTTCCTATTCATATAAAAGAAATATTTTAAATCTTAAGATAATTTAGATATTTATAAACCATTAAGAATTTGCATTGACGGTGTTTGTAAATCTTCACTAAGTTTTTTTAATGCAATAAAGGATTAAGGAAGATGCGTTTTAGTAATTGGAACACGCTTCATGGGTTACTAGGTAGAGTCATGCTGGGTCGGGTAGCCCAAGCTGTGTTTGGTTTGGATTTGAAGGTGGTCCAGGTGATGAACAACATCTCACCCGGGCTGTGCTAAGAGTTTTAAGAAGTTTAAAAAGTATTTTTAGTGCATAAAAAGTTATGCCAAATAAAAATAAGTGTTTGATAAAAAAAACTTAAAAAAGAAATATTTCATTATACTATTATATCTATAAAATTATAAATATAATGGTATATAAATGTAAGAAAACAAAATCTGGGCTATGAAAATGGAGATGGAGAGGATCGTGATCCAAGATATAAACCTACAACGTGTATTCCATAATATTTATAAACTGCCACCAAATCGAGTCACTAAATTCATTTTCTCATTCACAGGCTATACACTACTTATAGTAGAGCTCCTTCCGGAATTTACAAAGAAAATATGATAAGCCTAGATTTAGGGTAATTTGGAAGAACTTTTACCTGCTTCAGGCACACTGATTTCTTCCGCCTGTAAATTAATTTTACAGCCTGTAAATACAATTATACATAACAACAATAAAAGATATCCATGTTGATATTGGAACTCATATTTAGATACAGATGATGATCAAAAGAAAAACCAATCAGCAAACAGAATCACATAGTACAAATTCCAAGACCCAAACACACGTAGCAAGCATCGAAGTAATTAATTAGCATTAACACAACCAATCAACTGTCGTCCGTCGAGGCACGATCTGCAGCAGAAGCAGCAGCTGTGACAGTGACAGTGACACACTTGGGGTGGACCTCGTACCCACATTCCAGACACTGGTAAGCCCAACCAGATCCTTGCTCATCACAATCGCAGCATATAAAAGGGCCTCCTCCATTGCCTTGAGAGACCAAAGTGAGCTCGTGGCGATGCCCTGCATGGCACACGTGTCCGGGTAGACTCTTAGCCTCCTCGTCCATCTGTTTCTCTAGCAACTCCACTTGGGCGTCGGTGAAAGGGTAGGCATTTTCTTGGTACAAGTTCATCAGGTTTCTGCCTTGTCTGGTCACAGTTTTACCATCGGGGCCTAAAATGACCAAGCAAGGAATTGCATTGACGTCAAAATGCTTGGCAAGGTCCTTCCCAGTTGGGCCTCCAAAGGGCAGAGCCAGCCAAGGCATGGTATCGAAATAGGAGTCGAATGAATCTTCGTCACGATCACTTGACACCAACACTATTTCGAACCCCTCGTCTCCTTTTTCTACCAGCATTTGCTTTATCTTTTCGTAGATGGAGATCAGCTTCGGACCGAAGGTAGCGCATGGATGGCACCATTGGGCCGAGAAATAGAGTCCAACTGTTTTACCTATCAATGAAGCAACAGGCACCTGCACAAGAGAGAAACATGCATCCATGAGCCGCCATACTCTTATTAATTTCACGATTTAATATCAGTACTCATGTAGGACATACCGTCGGGCCTAAGATGAAAGAAAAATTACCGTTGGGTCCTTTCAATACCGACGAGATTAATTAATTCATTTTTTATGTGTCGATTGCCAATGGGATTTAATTCTTTTTGGATCATAACATATATTATTATTAATAAATCAAATCAAGAAGATTCAAGCAAGAAAGGAAAAAGCCAACTACCAAATGTTGTTCTAGAATGAAATATTCGATTAATTGACTACGAAGATCTCTAGCATAATTTCTAAAAAAATTCTCTTAATTTCCATAAAAATATTTTCATATTTATGTTTGTGTAGCTATTAAATATTTCCATAATTATTATATATCATCTTTTTTTTTTTTTCATTCTTAAAAGATTTTACCATTTTGTAGCTATAGGGTTTCACTATAAATTTAGATTAAATGTAATGGAATAATCAATTTTTTTGCCATCCATATGAATGAGTTTTTTTTTTTTTTTTTTTTATCATCGTGTATGTTGATTTTGTGTATTGAAAACATAATTTTTCTTTCACATCTATCGCTTTCGTTACATCAGCTTACCATTATGAAAGCAAAGGGTACAGGGTTTGAGTGCCTCAAAGAACTATATAAGGAAGATGACGATTTAAATGATGCTTGGGAGCAGAGCAAAATGGGTAGCCAATTCATGGTAAACATATTCAGAAGGGTTATTTTTTCCGGAGATAATAAACTATGCATTCCAAGGAGTTCTTTAGGGGAACAAATCATTCGGGAACTACATGGCAGAGGATTAGGAGGGCACCTCGAATGGGATAACACCATCGCTCTAGTTGAGGAGCATTACCATTGGCCACAATTGAAGAAGGATGTGGGTCATCACGTTCATCGATGCCTTATATGTCAAACCCTCAAAGGCCACTCCCAAAATACGAGACATTTCTTGCCTTTACCGGTTCCAAAGGCCCCTTGAAAAGATTTGTCTATGAACTTCGTATTGCACTTCCCCAAACCCAATGAAGATCGAATTCCATAATAGTTATTGTTGATAGATTTTTAAAAATTGTTCACTTTGTTGCTTGCATGAAAATGGATATGTTCATTTAGCTGACTTATTCTATTAGGAAATGGTTCGATTGTATAGAATACTAAGTCTATTACATCGGATAGGGAATTGGGACACCCAGTTTCTATCCCACTTTTGGTGGACATTAAAACGGAGATTCGACACAGTGTTCAACTTCAGCAGCACAAGCCATCCACAAATAGACGAGCAAATAGAGGTGGTGAACCGGACTTTGGGCAATTAACCTTCTTCATTGCATGATCATTGGGGAGAATTAGCCAAAGCAGTGGGATATCACACTAGCTCACGCTGTATTTGCCAATAATAGCATGGCGAATCACTCCATAGGAAAGACTCGGTTGGAGATTATGTATGGTCAGACGCTCAAGCATGTGATGAATTTAGTATCTTTACCCAAGTTACTAGGTGCTAGTGTGGCAGCGGAAAATTTTGCTGAACGAGTGAGAGCTATCCAAGAAGTACGAAGATGACTTTAAGAGTCTAAGTATAAAGAAGCAGTTAACAAAAGGTGACAAACAAAATCCTTTCAATAAGGACATTTGGTGATGGTTTACGTGCAAAAGGGCGGATTTCAACGGACACCTATAATAAGCTAAAGAATAAGAAGTATGGACCATACCGAGTACTTCAGAAAATCAACGGCAATGATTACGTCGCCAACCCTTTGAAAGATATGACAATTTCCCCATGTTCAATGTTGCGGATATCTTCGAGAACCATTCACCGGCATAGGGATCAACCGACTACACCTCGAGGATGAGTTCTTTCAAAGCGAACACCTTGAGGATGAGTTCTTTCAAAGCGGGAGACTGATGCAACACAAAACCACCAATTTGGGACTACCGTCCGAATCAACCAAAAAGGAAAGAAGCATCAACCAAAATCACTCGCTCCAATCTTACCTACCAAGTATTTGTTAAGGAAAGCAATCAACACCGTATCTAAATTTCACAGTATTATCAATCTTTCTCTTTTAATTTCTGATTTTCCTTTGTCAGGGGATCCTCTTACCTTCATTTGCGACAAGGCATCAGGGCAAGTCATCATTTTGAGTGGGCAACGTCAACGTGGATGTATAAGGGTAGGAAAGAAGAGCACATGAGGACAGAAATTAGAGGAAAATGAGGTATGAAGTGGAGGAACACACGACACGTGTTGGGTGGCATCTTCTGGAACGATGACAGCCTCACGTGTTATAGATATATACAATCCTTTCTTGGCAGAAGCAATGTATCATGAAGTTAACAACCGCTTTTGTTTTGTTTTGTTTTTTTAAAAAAAAAAAAATTGTAATTTGAATGCAGTAAGCATAGCAAGTACATAAATCGGGTCGTTTATCTTATGAGATCTACTTAAATCTTATAATAATAAGATTCCAATATATGCATAGCCAGAAGTGTGGTAATTATTATTCCTATGTTAACTAAACTTTATAGGTGTAATTCTCTTTTATTAAGCACCAACAGCATAAAGTTTTCATTGAAATTGAGTTGGAAACAAATTTTTTAATTCAAACTACTAAATTGACATTTGTCCTTATATTTATCTTTAAAGTATACAATTCTTACATGCATTTTTAATAAAATTAACAAGATATTTGATTCTAACATGTATTTTAAAAGAGTAATATTACATACGATACTCTCATTTTACTTGGTTGATGTGTCAGTGTTCATTGGTCTTTAAATTTTTTTTTTTAATAAGAACCGATTTATGGTCTAATTGACATTGCCACATCAACCTAGTAAAATAAGAATGGAGATGAGAATAAAATTTATCAATACCCCTCTTGAAAATGCATAAATGATGTGAGAACTAAGAAATATAAAAACAAATGTCAATAGTTTCTAAGTCTACGTGCTTTATCAAATCTTTTTTTTTATAAGTCGTTATTAAATCTTTAGTGCAGGCTAGCATTCGATGTGTTTGTGAAGCATGCCACGTCGTTCAAATCACATATCATATCAAGAATAAGTTGTCTTCTCGAAGATGGGGGAAAGTATTTCCTCTCTCTAATTACCAAGTATTTTTAATGTTTTTCTGAACTTTTAATTTGAGCAAATATCTTTCCAAATTATTATTGGGATTGTAAAGTCCCATTTCGAACAAAAATACCTTGATAAAAAGATTTAGAAAAAAAAAAAAATCATTTTTCCTCAAAATGGAGCTGCCTGAGAAGAGATTGAGTGTCTAATTTCAGGTAGGTGATGTAGTGACTGACCTGTAGAGGCCTGGGATGACCCAAAAGATAGTCTTTATCGTGGTTTGTTAGTAAACTGGTTAGGGTCTGATTCTCATGCTTCTCCCTCTCTTCCTCATGCAGTCTCTGCAACCTCTCTTTCGTAAACGGGAAGGCTCGGACGCCGTACCGATAAATGAGTTCTACCCCATCACGCAATGTTGCATCGTCTTTGTTATCATTTGGCTGGAGAATCACCAAGCAAGGAATACCCTCGATATCAAATTTCTGGTTCAATGCTTTCTTCGTCTCCAGATCAGGAAATGGAATCGCCAGCCATGGCATGCATGCGTGATAGCTGTTAAAAGTTTCCGAGTCTTCATCGGAGGACACGTACACAATTTCAAAATTACGCCCACTGCTCTTTAGTTGCTCGTAGATCCCAACCAGAGCTTGAGTGAAGTTCCAGCATGGCGGATACCAGTTGGCCGCGAAGTAGAGGCCTATGATCTTGCCTTCGAGATCACATATTTTCACCTGCCATAATTCAATTTTTTTTAAATTAAAAATCATAAAAAAATATATATATATTTAATTACTCAATTAATATTTTAAGCCCCTCAATTACTTTAAATTGAAATATAAAGTAAATTGTAAAGATATGATGAAACTTTAATTTTTAAAAGTTTAATAAATTTAATCATTTAACGAATATTAATTTAACCCTCTGACTCTCTGTTCTTATTTTTTCTCTGTTGGATTAGGTGAGACTTTTTATTTTCTCTTTTACTTTCTTTTCGGTGCAACTATTCATGAATTGCCCCTAACTATAATTAAACTCATCCAATCAACAACATCTGGAGCGCTAGCTCCTTTTTTAATAGTTTCCTTTTTGTAGATTTTCCACTTTGGGTCGGTTTTCTTAATGAATGTAACATATTTGATGATGAGACAAATTTCAACATCTATAATGATTTTTATGTACTCCATGTGAACAGAAAATATATTCCCATCTGATTTAATTTATTCATCCATATTCACAATTCCAAATTTAATTTTGAAGAGAATATAAATAGTTAGCTTCATATGCAGATATATTCGTACTTAGCAAGATAAATTTTCTCCAAGTCAAAGAGGAATGTTACACATCATTCTTTATCTCTTTTTTTTTTTTTGCAAATCTATTATTAAATTTATAAGACCCACATATAGATCTCACAAATTCAATGATAGATTCACTATATAAAGATGAGCAAGAGAATAATTATTTTCATTTCTTTTAAGAATTAACAAAGCATGCATGTAAGAATCGCATGCTTTAAGAACAAACGTCACTTTAATAGACTAATAGACTAAGTTTAAAAAACAATTTCTAACCTAATTTAGTGAAAAAATTTATCCTTTTAAATTTATTATTACAATGAATAACTGAAGAAAATTTTATAATTATTTACATTACTTTTAATAAGTCGATATCTATCATTGAGCATCAAAAGTGAAAAAAAGGGTAATACACAAAAAGAATTCTGAGAGACGAATCCACTCTTTTATCATCCCAATGGAATTGGATCAATGATCTTTCTTTCTTTCTTTCTTTTTCTTTTTTTTTTTTTTTCTTTCCAAGCAATCAGTGACCTAATACTATCAAATCGTTGAGGAAAGACAACCATATAGATCAGTTTGTTAACATTTTTGTTTTTTCTCTTTTATTTAAATATATATTAACAAAAAAAAAAACACAAACACAAACACAAAACTCTTAAAACTATATTTTTTTTTCTACAAAAAAAAAAAAAAAAAAAACAGTTTTTACATTTACATTATCATAACTCGATTTAAAAACAAAAATTAAAGGGAAACTTCACAAAGGCCCTCTAAACTTTCACACGATTTGAAAAACCCTGTCAATATTTTATTTCTCTCAGTTTGACCCCTTAAACTTTTAATTTCTATCAAAAAAACTCCCATTTGTTATGATTTTTCGTTAAATTCTAACGGAATTTATCAAAATACCCCTCATTTAAGATTTTTTTATAATTTTTTTTGTTTAAAATACAAGAGTATTTTGAGAATTTCAAAAATATTTTGAAGGTGAAAATAAACAGATGAAAGTTTTCTGATAAAAATTGAGAGTTCGATGAATCAAACTGAGAGAAATCAAACACTAAAATTTTTTCAAATCATATGAAAGTGTAGAAAGTATTTGTAAAGTTTCTTCAAAATTAAAATTAAAATCTTAACAAACACAGCATGCAGATCCAACATTGACGTACGGACAACCCTGATTAATGATACCTAACAGGGCAAAAGTTTTGGAATGAATAGGTTGTACAAATGGACAGCACAGATTCCACTAACCCAGCAGGCTAAAGGGTAGTAGGTCTAGAAGCCCAAAAATTTTGAAAACGATCCCCTACCAAATGACACGTGCATATGTTACAATGGGCCACGAGGATTGTACTGGTAGCGTTAGTGTGAGGCTAAAGTGAATAAATAGGTGACACGTGCTTTCTTGGCTGTCCACGACTCAACAACAGCGTGGGGAGGCCTCATTGATAAGGACAGCAAATTTGGCATAAGTACCTCGTGGCCATTTCCGTTTTGGACACAATTCAATCTATAAATTTGTCATCCGTAACTTAATATATTAGAAATACTATTTTAAAATAACAACTGATAAATATTTGATCTTTATAAAATTAAATAAAAAGTATGTGCCAATTACATACTCTAAAGCAACGTGACAATTTGAGAAAAAAATTCAATCCAATTCGAAAGAAATTTTTATCTTTTACTTTTTTCCCTTTTGTTTATGTTAGTTGAGAACATTACAGAAAAACAAAAAAAAAAAAAACTTTAACTAAAACACATTAACTAAAATATCATGTATTTTTTTGTTTTTAGAAGAATTTAGTATTTTGAGTAGTTTGTTCATACATTAGACCAAAAATTTAATGATAATTTTAAAAAATAGAATGATGAAAAAAGAAAAAGAGAAAAAAAATGCAACATTTCTATTTCTCTTAATGAAAAATGCTAGTATTATTTTTTTTATCTTTTTATTTTTTTAAAATTATCATTAGATCTGTGGTCTCTATGTATGTCTACACATGAATACCACAGATCCAATAATAATTTTAAAAAATTAAAAAAAAAATAAAAAAACAAGAAAATATAGCATTTCTCTTCGTTAATATACTTGCTAGATATATAGCAAAAATACAAGACACAAAAAATAAATAAATAAATAAATAAAATACAAAAATACAAGCAAACATGACCTTGAAAGATAGGGTTTTTTTACCGTTTCCTAACTTATAAAGTGGAATCAAAGATTTGGATTCATTCACAATCAATATTCATATGTTTAGTAACAAATAATGCTCGTAATCAAGAAGATCCCCTATGATTCTTATTTACAAATAGCGTACAACTCGATTAATGCCTTTTCAGTAACTTTTTTTTTCTTTTTTGCACAAACATTGAGACTGCAGGCTGCAGCAACCTGAAAAATATCTATTGTAGTCGTTGAGAAATTTGATCCAGTCCAACAAAGGCAAAATGTGCCCACATTTATAGAACAGATGGCAAAGTTTGTTGCAGTTTTGGTAGCTTTGTTTCATTCTATCATAATACAAGTAATTAACCCTAACCACTACATAAAATATCCATAAATATAGCTTTTGCTAGCTTCTGTATCGAAAAACGATACTAGACCCGGCAGTTTAGTGAAGATTCTGAGTGCTGACTTTATCACTGATTATCGGATTTTTTTCAATTTCAAAACTAATCTCAACGAAAGTTTTGAATTTCTGAAATATTCAATGGTTCTGGAAGTTCCTCATGGAAAAATAGAACACTACCAACAATTTTTAAAACAAGTTTATTCACTGTATATTGTTTCTTTAACTTTGAACTCAAAAAATAAAAAATAATTAAGCAAACAACAACTTGGATATAGGATTATGAAGCAACTTTCAGCAAAAAAATCCTAAAATTGAAAAAGAAGAAAAAGCATAAAACTTATCAAAGATTTTTCTCTCTCCATTTCGTCTTCTTTCTTTCTCTCTTCCTCCTTTTATTTTCGGTGAATGAAAGATTAATTAGTGAGGTAGGCCAAAAGTGAGGATATATGCTTCATCTGATCACCCCATTATATTACACAAAATTTGGTTGCATAAATAAGAATCTATACTTCAGCCCATATAAAACATACCCGGATAAGTCTACGGAGAGAGAGAGAGAGAGAGAGAGAGAGAGAACCTGAGCTCCGTTTGGAGAAAGAAGATAATCGCGATCTTTGGAAGCCAAGAGAGATGAGAATCTGGAGCTTGAGACCCGCTGAGGGTCACCGTTGAGTGCTAGGGCTTCTAAATCATCCTTCATCTCTTCATCACTCTGTCTCACCAATTCTCTCTCTATCTCTCTCCTGATCTCCCTCTCTTTCAAAATGAAAACACCAGCCTCTATCATTCTTCCAAATCCTTATATTCGCAGGAGGAACTCTACTCTTAATTTCCACATGATTTAATCCTATGTGCACTCCCTATTGATACATCAACACGTAGCATTCACACTCTCTCTAAGACAAGTATTATTAGCTGCTTCTTAGTGTATGTGGGAAGATAATGTTGCACTAATCACAACCGCAAATTTCCCTATGCAGATCAAACTCAGTTGACCCATTTTCCTAGGTCAGCCCCTAATGACCCCCAAAGGCACCACGTGGATGGTATGTGATGCAGTCTGCAATATTTACTTGGACGTGGAAACAAACACACCAAAATTGCCTTGTCTGGGACTGGGATAAAATGGCAAAAGGTCCGTGTTGTCATAAAAGACTTTGAACTGATGTTAGGAAAGGCAAACAAGTAGAGGACACCTGTCTCTGCCTCCCATTTCTTTTGTTTTCTGTCATTCCTTTTTCCCGGAAAATGTGAGGCCGCAGTGTACGATGCGCATATCTCGAGAAAAGAAAAAACAGATCCAATGAAACAATACCACGTCGATACAGATATTTGAGTAGTTTTCTTTTATTATTTTATTAAGCGACCAAAATACGTCATGTTAATTAAAATAAAATAAATATAATAAATAAATATGTAATGTCAATCGAAATAAAATAAATATGATTAATAAATCTGAAGAATAATCCATTAATAAAGGGCTAAAAATAAAAGCTTGGTCACTGAATGTTATGTGTGTCATTGTGTAAGTTTGTTAAATACATAAACGAAGTGACACATTGAATGGAGTGATGGAGAATATATATTTTTCATTCTTCTAAAAATAAATATGTTGTGTTAAAGTTTTTTTTTTTTTTGTTATATGTTTTTAGGGGTAATTATATTTTTTTCTCTACTACAATTTGTTAATATGGTCTTACGAACTCATACTCTCACCACCCAACTACCTCGAACTATCATTTATTTGTACAAACTCCCGCAATTAGAGAATCTCACTAAGTCAAATAAAATATTTTCTTTTTAAACATTAAATCTCATTAAATGACATAAATACCCTCAAATAAAAAATATCAACATTAAAAACTTTTAAAATAGGAATAATATAAAATATTAGAAACAAAAAATTTAAAAAAAATCATAAGGGGCTGCTCAAGCCACCTTTTGGTCAATGGGGGTGGCTCAGGCCTGTTCGGCCACCCCAAGACCAACTGTTGCCATTGGCCAAAATAGGGGTTGTGGGCCACCCCTATTAGCCCAAAGAGATAGCTTGAGACACCCCTTCTGCAATTATTTTTAAAAAAAAAATAATAATTTTTTTAATTATTTATGAGGCATATAAAATGTGGAAGTTTTTTTATTGATTTGACGTGTAATTCTGTTAATTTCATAAACAAAAGTATTATATCCGTCTTTAGTTTTATGTTACATCAAAAGACTTTTTCAAATAAAAAACTAAAAACATCTTCCAAAAAAACCTTTACGACCGCATGGACAAGTATCATTACGAGGAGAATAAGTGTGAAAAAATGAAAGTGTATGTAGTATTACTCTTGCGATAAACCATGAAGCATGCATACTTGGAACAAAGAGTGTTACTAATCCAGCTTGCCTGGAACCTGTGATGACTAAGGCTCTGGCAACAATACATGCAATTAAATTTAGTAAAGACGTGGGATTACAGAATTTTCATTATGAAAGGTGATGCATTTAAGGTAGTGCAAATATAATTATTTAATGAATGACACACAAGGGGTTGTTAGCATGATGTCGAGCTGTCAAATTTGTCACATTAGAGGAGATGCCAACTCTGCAATATATGATCTACTCAAAGTTATAGTTAAACGATTCATAAATAAAGTTTGAATGGAATATACATATATATTCATGATCAACATGCTCTATTTTCATTGAGTAGTGCTACCGGTTAGACCTTTAAAAAAAAATGTGACCAGGAAATCCGTAATTACAAAGACGCTGGACGGACCTATTGAACTACTCATTTTTATTTTATGAAATAAAGTCAATTTTGTTCGACAAAAAAAAAAACAATAATAATAACAAACGTACTCGATCCATATTTCATAAATTGGAGTTCACTCATTTTCTCTCTCATACTTTTTTGGAGTCAAATTTACTGTCTAGAAAAATAAAACAAATAAGTCATCGATTATGGATTTGTATTATCTCATTACTCATGATTAACTCAATTCGCATAATCATTATATTGCTAGAAATCAAAATAATTCATCAGGGACAGGCAGACTAAAATTTAATGATGATGAAACTTGTGATAATGTGGGGCATGGTGATGTCAATCTGCATGTGTCATCCCATCGGTTTCCATCGCTTTTTTAACACGTGTTACACATCTTCTGGCTCTCTTTATTTATCTTTATAGTGCAGAAATCTTATGTAAAATTGAAATTATTTTTATTTTCCCAAGTTGTTTTCGTGAAAACAGGAAACCTCTCTAATATCTCGTCCTAACATGTCTCAATATGCATTTAGGTTGCGTGTTTTTTTTTTTTTTAATATGAAAATGATTCTAAACGAGAATATGTTTAGAGAAAATAATTGATTTTTTATTATTTGGTTTAAGAGTAATGCTGTAATTAATATCGAAAATATTTTTTATTGTTTAGTTGGTACGAAAAAATATCTTTCCACTGCAATTGAATATCAATTGAAAATTATTGATTATGAAAATTATCAGACAACGCTAAATACCACCATCAATAATTTTTTTTTTTTAAAAAAAAAACAGACGAATAATTATTGATTATGAAAAAATATCTTACACTGACAAATTTGCTGATGACCCATGAATAATTTTCTTTTGACGAATATTTCTTACAACGCACCAAATACCAACAAAATTGGAAAAATGTTTTATACCGTAACAAACGTTGTCCTTTTTTGTCACGTTCGTTTCTTATTTTTTTTAATTGAATAAGAAAAATAATTATAAAAGATGATTTTTTTCCCTTTCAATTTAAAAGGAAGAAAGAGTAAAAGACCTTAAAATTGAAATCGGGGTAAACCCTCCAACAATAATTCAAAATCAAAATAAAATAATATAAAAATACATATAAATAATAAAAAAGAAATAAAACAAATTACCTGATTATCTCAATAGGTCACATAAATTGATTACAAAAACAAAAATATAGACAAACCCATCTCAACCTCACGTTCGAGATTCATTTTATTGGTTCCATTTATAGTTCGTTGTTGTTGAAAGAGACTATACGGTTTTATTTTGCCCAAAAAGAAACTAGGGGAAAAAGGCAAGCACGAAGTATTGATCAAGTTGACATATATTACGTGTACTCTTCTTTCCATTCTCCTTTTTTTTATTCTTTTTTTTTTATTCTTTTTTTACTACAGAACATTATCTCGATACCAACAAGAGTTTCATGCTAGAAAATCTAACCTTCATATTGCTTATTTCGTTTTCTAATATCGATCATCTATATTATTGTTTTATTTTTTTTTGGTGAGTCATCTATATTATTGCTAATCTTATGCCATGTTATATGCTTCTTGATGATACAACACTAGAATGTCTTGATCTTCTATTTAATTCTAAATCTTTGTTAGTCACAAAAAAATAACTTCGAAAGATCGTTATTGAAATAGTAGAAACTACACTCTTATCCCATGATTCTCATCATTATTTTATGAGTATGTTATATTTCTAATTTTTTTGTTCAATTCTATTTAATTTTGTATTTGTAAATAAAGATTAGCCCATAAACACAAAAGTAAATTCTTTAAAAAAAAAAAAAGTTACATATACAAAGTTGAATGAAATTAAACAAAAAAATTAAAAATATAGTGTTACACTTATTTTATTCTGTTGATATGGCAACTTTTTCCGTCCTTAAATTTTTATGTTTTTAAAAATGATTGGTTTAAAGGTTGATTGTCTGATTGATATTGTTACATCAAAAAAGTAAAATAAAAGTGTAGTTTATAGCATTACTTTTACTAAAATACAACTAATTTTATGAGAAAAAAAAAATAAGAATAAGAGAAAGAAAAAGAGAAAGAATGAGGGATTTTTTTTTTTTTTCTTAGATAATGAGGGATTTGGTTGAGCATTGAGGATCCATAAATGTGAATGGCACATTGCAAGATCAGGATCAGGGCATCCCTTGTGAGCATGCTACCTATTTAGCACCACAAGAAAAAAGAAAAAAAATCATATAGCTTGATATTGGCACTAAAATAATAGGTTAGATGAGAGTTTTTATTTTTTACCGTTAATAGTAAATTCCATAATTTTAATGTATAATATCTACGATGGATGAAACCTTAAGCTTCATTATTGAATAAAAAAAGAAATATCATCAGATTACAAGATTATTAGTAGATCGCAGGATAATTGAGAAAACTTTTTTATTTTTTCCAATTGTTATCTATCCTCATTAAAAACACTAATGTACTTTTCTTTTGAGTTTTGTCAGAAAAAAATAAATATTTTTTAAAATACAAACTCACACTAATTTAAATATATTTTGAAGAACTTATATTTCATTAAGATTTTATGTGCTGTAGAATAAAGGGAAATTTGGTCTTTGTTCTATTTATGTTGTATGATACATAACCATTACCCCTTTTTTTAACAAAGTTTTCTTTTAAATTAAATTCAAAAATTTATTCTTAATATAATTTATTAAAATTAATTGAAAAATATATTNTAAGAATTACAAATATTATGGACCTTAATTCATGTGTTTTTTTTTTTATACTGAATATGGCTTAAGTGTACATAAAAAAATTACAAATTACAAATTTTAATTTTAATTTATCCTATATTTTCTTTGGAAAACTTGAATTAATAAAACGGTTGAAAATCATATAAATTTCTGAATTTTTTCTAAAGCACCTAGACCAATTATTATTATTATTTTTAAATAGAAGCTTTACCGAAAAATTCACAAGAATTTTGACGTCCGCTGTCCTCCAAAAGAAATTCATAGCAAGTAAATTGTGGCATACACGTGTCGGAAAACGACATTCGGTACCCTAGGTGGTTGTTGGATTGACTCGAAACCTCAATAATTACAATAACACTGGGTCCCAGCACAAGGGCCAATAGCGCAAGGTTCAAAACCCACGTGTCCAAGCAGTGCCGTGTTGAAGTTAGCGACAGCCAAAAGCAGCTCTCTTTCTAAAATCATCGATTGCAGTCCGTGAGCTGTAAAGCCAGCTAAAAAGGCTTTGGTGGTGCGTTGAGATGTGAACACGTGGTGCTTAGTACGTGGTTTGGTGATACACCTGTCCTGTTGCGTATTCAAGGAATGGCCCAAAAAAGTGGTTCTGGTGAACCTCGACTACGATTTAAAGTTTGGTCCAAGACGTGTTATGGGGGTGACAAGAGTCAAGCTTTGACATTTTTTCTACAATAAAAAAGAGAGTTTGCATATCTTTTAAAAAAATAAAAATAAAAAAGAGAAAATGTAAACTAAATTCAAGTGATTTATTTGATTTATAATTAGCTTTATGTGATATCAATAATGAACTAAATAAATTCCTAGAGTATGCTAAAAATCCAATTTAGTCTATCCAATTAAATTCCATCAAAGCACTTAATGAATTTTATTAGTATGTCACATCAACGCTAATAAAATAATGACATGTATCATTCTTAATAAAATAAATAATAAAATATTTAAAATTTTTTAAAATTAAAAATTAAAAAAAATTAATTTTTTAAATAATAGCAATAAAAATTTTATTTTTTATTTTTTATTTTTTTTAAAGAATAACAAGAAAGAAAAATGAAAGGGGGTGGCTCGGCAAACCCCAGCCCACGAAGGCCACCCCCCTCTGTGTTTTCTTTCTACTTCTTCTTCTTGTGTTTTTTATTTTTTTTTTAAAAAAATATATATTTATTCTTTATTATTAAAAATTATTTTTTTAAGTTTTAATTTATTAATTTTTAAGTTTTTTTATATATCTTATTATTATTTTATTAAGAGTGATACGTGTAATTATTTTCTTAGCGCTGACATGGCACATTAACTGAATTTGTTAAGTATTTTGACATAATTTGACTGCAATGACTAAATTATTTTTTTTTTACATACCTTAGGGACTTTGAGTTCGTTTTGATATTATAATGAATTAATTGTAAATCAAGTAAACTACAATGGCTAATTTTGTATTTTTTTTTCTAACAAGAAAATATATATATATATATATATATATATATTAGTGTTCATCTAATGTACATCTTTCTTGAAATAGTATGCTCTATTATTATTGATATTTTGCTTTTTAATTAATGGTGGGTGGAATATACCAACTCATGGAAAATATGCACTAGATAGACGAAAAAATAAAAAGAAACTTTTTTTTGAAAATAAAAAATGCGATATATCACACTAATATTTTACTTTTATTTCAATTAAGCTGTTGTGGTAGGATATAGTAGCCATTTTATCAGCCCTTAATACAAAGAAAAATATCCAATGACTACTAAACCTTATTATGTTTGCATAATTAAATAAAAATGAGATAAAAAATGTAATGTATAACATTACTCATTATTATAAGTTTTTAACAAACTAGTGTGTTACTTACGTATTATTGACAATTACCATGTTAAATACTAAAATATGAACTAGTATGTAACAGTTTATAATACTTACTACATTTATAAATAGAAGTAACAATTTACGTGGTATTTACAATGTCAGATGCTAAAATGTGAATTGCTACTTGTTAGTCAAAATGATACTCATTTTCATAAATGTAGACAATTGTTTAAGCAATGACATAACTATGAATTTTTATTTTGCAAGCCAGACTACATTAAAAATTTTCTTAGGGGGCCAATTTTTTTTTTGTTTTTTTTTTTAAAAACAAAATTAAAGATTAAAATCTCTTTATTTAACACCCTTTTTTTTTTTTTCTGTTTTTTTGTGGAAGGGGCCGGAGGGGGGCCATGGCTCCCTCCAGCCCCCCTAGCATCACTATGTGTGAGTTTATGGCACTTACTATGTTGATTATTTAGCATGACTATCTATATAATATTTACCACGTTAAACATTCAAATATAAATTGTTATGTGACAGTTCACATGACACTCATTTTTATAAAATGTAGTATTCCTTGTGAGTTTATAAGAAGATTGTATAGCTGCTACTAAAATATGGACTAGTGTGTAGTGGTTTACTTATCACTCATTTCTATAAAATATAAGCTATCACATAAGTTTGTAAAAAAATTATAGTAAAAACTTTAATACCTATACATTTTTATTTTCACACATAATCAGCCAATTTTTTTTTTTCAAAAAAAAAAATACAAAATAACCACTCGCACGTTTCCATTAAGTTTAATGGATTGAACATCAAAAATTTATCAACTCAATTAAGAGGAAAATTGGTGGAAGAAAATGATGATCTACATACTACAATAATTGTATCCAGATAATCCAAAATTTATTTAGGCAATTGAGTCTTATATGAATTATCTCACAACAACAATTTAAAGTTTTGAATAGATAATTAGTGTAGATCACAACCAATTGGAAAATGAGAGAAAGAGTGAGAGTAGAGGTGAGCCGGAATTTTGCTGCACAGCTTTAAACACCGCGATTGGGCCTCATGTCAGTCAGAATTTCGTTGCTTTAAGGCTAAAGCCCTTTCTCAAAGTGGGAGCCAATTGGGCCAGTTCACACTATTACTCACACAATTGAGGTCCTAAAAGAGAACAATGATAAAATAATAATAAAATAAAATAAAAAGTTAAGTGCCCGAAAAAGCATGTAATTTTCACACTTGGGTTGATGAATGATGACGCTCAATGCACAAATTTTGTTGACAAAATGTGATGGCCGTCTTTTGGATTGTGGTCACACTGGATTTATATACAAGATCCATATTGGTTGATGTGTTGATTTTAAACGACTTACATGAAAATCATTTAAAATTTACTTCACTTGGTGTAAAGTTGATACAAAAATTTAGTGTAAATAATAGTATTACTCATTTGATATATATAAAATATGAATATCATCATTTTTTTTTTTCATTTCAAGTTTTTTTGTTTTTATTTTTTGTTTTTTTCCTAACTTTTTTTACTGTGCTACTGCATCTGTTTCTTTGTAGAGGTTTGTAAAGAGTTGAGAGACCTTTCGAGATTTGTGCCCCTTCCATTTCTTATGCCTCTTGGTTGTGCTGTCCCTGGTACGCCTTGTTTAACTGTCTTCATTGGCCGCCAACTTTCTTGGTGTTTGTGCCAATATTCTATAGGATCACGTTAATTATTTGATGTATTCTATTTTAATTTTTGTTTATTTACATTAATCTGATTATTTTGGGACTTACTGTTGGATTGCCTTGCCCTTTATTGTTATTCTTGGTTGAAGACTTTTTGTTTATCTTTGATGTACTCAAAGAAAAAAAATGATGGTTGTTTGTTTTTTGGGTGGAATTCTAATAATAAATTTATTATTAATGAAAGATGATTTAGGTTACGTTAGGTATAAGAAATGATTATTTTGGTAGAAAAATGGAAAATGAATAGCCTTTATTAAAAATAGAGAAATATGGAATGAAAAAGCTCTCGAATAGCCCATTAAAGAATGATTATTTCTTAAATTAAAGAATAGTTATTCCTCTCAATTTTGATATCGATCGTTTTAATATTACCATCAATCCGAGAAAATGTTGAAAACACCATTTGAACGGTACCAAATAATGAATAAAAAGGGGTTTTGGTTATACCAAAAATTTTCCATAATCCACCCAAACTAGCAAATTTTTAGGAAATTTAGCTAAATCACCTAATGCGTATCTCAAATGAACTGCAAACTTCATGGTATTTTCAAAATTTCAAATTTAAAACAACAATAAACAGAATAGTCTATTCTTGAACAGAAACAGAGAAGAGGAAGTAAGATTTAACAGTGCGATAAGAGAAAAATAACAAGAAGAGGGGGAAAGATATACCTCATTTTTTCTTGATTCTCCACATTATTTCTCTTCTTCTGCATTGATTTCTCTCTCTGTGCACGTAGAACCCGGCACACTACGAGGACCCATGCGATGACATGTTTAGCTGCCTCACGCGTGAGTGGCGGCCGTAGGAGGGGTGTCAAGGGCTGTCGATGCACTTGCCACACCTTTTCAAAAAATGATGCACCCTACATCAGGAATGGGCAGTTTTGAAAAGAAAAAAAAAAACATTTTTATTTTTATAATAACATGAAATCAATTTCAGTCTCGTAAGAATTTAATATACTGGTGGGGAGGTACGTGCAAGGCACGTGTTTGATTCCTTGTGAAATTTTGCTAATAAAAAATATAGCACTATCACTTGTGAACTCAATTCATCAAATATTTAAGTAAAAAACATATATGGTTATAATTTTCAACTTTCAAGAGTTATAACCATTAAGAACATCTATGGTTTATATTTTTCATCTCTCGCTTTAAATTAAACAAACACAAACCAACAAATGGAGAAATTCAACTAGTATTTTACATTTAAAATTGATTAAATATTTTGGCTCAATGCTCATCGCCTACACTTCAAGTGCTTTTAAAGTCGAATATTCTGAAAAATACAAGTAAAAATAAATAAAATGAGGAAACTTCGTAAGTATTTGACTCAAACTAATGCTTCATTTTTTGATAAGTTCAAAATATGATTCTTTTAAAAGAAAAAGTATAGGAATAAGCAAGTTAAAATATGATAACAACTGGATCATTATTGTATTCTCATATATAAGTAGTCCGCAGCTGTTTTAACAAATGAAAAAACATAAAATAAAGAAGAGAGCTTTAAAGCATACCTTCTTATTGGATCAATTGCAATACAATACCAACTAGCTGCATGAGCCATGAGCCAGTTTAGGTTGATGAACAATTGCCAAGTTTTACATGAAAGGTACTTCAAATGACATATAAATAAGATTTTATTTCTTTTCTCTGGTTCTATTTATTTCTTAAGAAAATGTTAGAATATTTGTCTGTTGTAAGTTGTAATCGTTATATATGTATTGGAGTGTTTGTTGAGATTTTCAACCCCCTCTTTTTGTAATTTTTCTATAAAAATTATTGTTTCTTGATCAGAAAAAAGAAATGCGAGATTATTCTTTCCTTTATAAAGAGATAATGGAATAAATATTCTTCTTTTTGTTTTTTAGTAGTTAGTATAACAAAATAAAATGATAGAATATTACACAAGTTGATAGTAAAGAAAGATATCAAAACAGGAGGAATGTATCCCACCATTTTCCACTAAAAAAAAAAAGTAACCCAACCCTTTTCCTTATTTGTATTAGAGACCCTAGACATTTTGGTTATTTTACAAATTTTTCTCTCCTCTCCTTCCTCTTGACATTTCGCAAAAATCAGAACTTGCAGTTATATAAAATTTTCGAGTTTGGGTGTTTTTTTTTTTTTTTAAAAGGAAAATCATTACGAGAAATAATTTTCGAAAAAAAAGTAAACTTGAAAAATCACTGACATTGATTCGGAACCCAACTCCAACTCCATCAGCCCTGCCCCGCCACCTCATAAAAAAAAAAATTGATAGTCATTGGGGACGTTTGGGAAAGGCTTGGGATTAGGATTTCGTTGAATTTTCTGGATATACAGATGTCGCAGTCCCACGTAAGCACCAGAGCAATTCAAGCAAAGACCAGATAAATAGCTGAAAAGGAGATCCATCCTCCAAAGCACAGAAGAAATGAGCAGGTGAACATCAACCACCACGACACGATGGAAAATGGCAACGACGATTCAGTCCGATATTCGTTCGGCTCTGCACATAGCATCCTCGACCTTCCGTTCTCTCAGCTCCAACCTTGCCTTTCTTCTTCCTTTCTTTTTCTTTTTCTTTTTTTTTTTTTTTAAATTTTTTTATTTTTTATTGATGCCTCCACGTTCGTGAAAAATGACTTTTATTACGAAAAGATAAAAAGGACCAAAATAAAATTATTTATTTCTCACCAATAAAAAATGAAGGGTAAAATAGTCATTTATTGAGGATAACAAAATACTACATTAAAAGACTTATGAAATGACAAAAAACATGTGAAAAACTCTTAATTTCGAGTAAAACAAGCTGAGTCATTAAATAAATCAAAAGACAAAATGGTCTTTTATTATCAATATACTGTTCACGGGGATTGGCTCTTTTTATATAGAAGATATTTCATTAAACATTTATGCTATCTGATTCATACAGTTTTAGATGAGCATCCCTTGAACCCTAAACCCCTATAATCACATTTTGAATGCAGTCTCTCAAATCACTCTCCACTCCCGCGCACTATGAGCTCCACAGGCGGTTTCTTGCAGACTCAACCAAACCCTTTCTCTTTCTCTTCTACCATCCTTTTTCTTCATCCACCAAAGCCAAAAAGGGGACCCCAGAAACTAACCTTCCCTTTACCAATTGCCTAATCGACAACTTCAAATTCTCCAAAACCGAAGCCCTCTCAATCTTGACCCGCTTTGATTGGGTCAAATCCCCTGAGAAGCCCCAATCCTTGCTTCTCTTCCTCCAAAATCTCGGATTCTCCGAGACCCACATTCGGTCCGCGGTCCGTGTGTCCCCCCAAATACTGTTCTCTGATGTCAACAAGACCCTCAAGCCCAAGATCGAATTTTTCCATGATCTGGGTCTTGTGGGTTCTGAGTTGGGAAAGTTTATTTCCAAGAATTCGCCGGTCTTGACTGTCAGTTTGGAGAGAAGATTGGTACCCTGCGTTGAAATTCTCAAGAAAATCTTGTGCAAAAATAATAATAAACAGGACCTTATCCGGGTTCTGAGGCGGTGCAATGCATTGGTGAGGGGAGACCCTGAATCAAGGTTGGTGGGCAACATTGCCTTCTTGAAGAGTTGTGGGATCGTTGGGTCACAGCTCTCGATGCTTTTGACTAGGCAGCCTTGGCTTTTTAGTATACAGGAATCCAAGCTTAGAGATCTTGTTTCTCGGGTTTTAGATATGGGTTTTTCTGTGAATTCGAGGATGTTGGTTTATGCACTTTACACGGTTAGTTGCATGAGCAATGAGACTTTCACGAGGAAATTGGAATTATTTCGAAATTCCGGGTTTTCTTCGGATGAATGTATGGAAATGTTTCGCAAGCAACCTTATTTGCTTAGCACCTCTGAGAAGAAGTTGAAGCTTGGAATTGAGTTCTTCATGAATACCATTGAGCTGGAAAAGTCGGTGTTAGTTCGTTTTCCTTTGTGTTTACGGTATAGCATGGAGGCAAGAGTGATTCCGCGGTACATGGTTTTGCAGATTTTGAAGTCCAAAGGGTTGTTGAAGAGGGAGCCAAGTTTTCTAAATACGTTGAATTTAACAGAGGAGAAATTCTTGGCGAACTTCATAGTGAAGTTTCGAGATGATGCTGAGGAATTGTTGGTAGCTTACAAGGGTCGTTTATTGGATTCTTCTTCTGAAGATGAATCTTAATACTTTTTCATTTTTCTTTTTTCTTTGTAAGAGTCCTCTGCAAATCCCATATGATATGCAAAGAGGACATTCAATGTTTTTGACTGATTTGCTTTGACATTGTTGAGCAATTTATGTGCTTAGTGTTCCTTGTGGAAAGTATCTCTTGACTTTGTTGCTTGGTATTCTTGGGGAGGCTCGCGAGCCACTTTCAACCAGTTTGGGGTGGCGCGATGGCCGGGAGTGGCTAGCGGTTACCCCATGTTAAGAGGGTGGCTGATCTATTCCCATGTGGTGGATTGGTTATTCAGGCTTTTTTTTTTTTTAATTAATTTCAAAGGTGATTGGGGTAGTCGATTTACCCTAATTTTTTTATCAATTTGTAAAAATAAAATAAAATAAAGTTTATTAATTTTTATTAAAAAATTAAGGGTATTTTAAGAAAAAAAATTTGAAAAGTGGTTTTTTTATATTATATTGAGAGTTTGTGAGGTTGACATATACCACTTGTCATTTCGAAGGGCTCGTTTCAATTAGACTGTCAGTATGAGAGATTTTTTTATAATTTTCTCTATCTTTTAATATTAAAAAAAACAAAAAAACCAAAAAACAAAAAATAAAATCAATTCCTGTGATTCACCTGATTTATAATTAGCTCCATGTGGTATTAAAATAAATTAAAAGATCCATTGGGTATGTTAAAAAAAAAAATTTAGTTTCTCCAGTCAAATGCTGTCAAAATAATTGATGAATTCTGTTAGTGTACTACGTTAGCACCAATAAAATTATGACACACATTACTCTTAATTAAAAAAAAAAACTACAAAATTATTTTTTTAATAATAACAATAATAAATAAATTTAAAAAGAACAAAAGAAAAAAAGAAAGGCAACCACCCCAGAGGTGGCTTTGGGGTGGCTAGAAGGCCACTCCCCACCTCTAGGTGCCCGCGAGCCACCCTAGAGGTGCCGGTGGTGGTGAATGGCCACCCCTATTGGTTGCCCCTATGTGTTTTCTTTCTTCATTTTTTAAAACAAAAATATTTATTTATTATTATTAAAAATTTATTTTTTTAAGTTTTTAATTTCTTTAATTTTTAGTTTTTATATAT